>NW_026844143.1:1418514-1462371 GCF_029531705.1 Pantherophis guttatus
TGCAAACCCACAATTAGCCAGATGACCTACAAGGCCCAATTCCAACTCCGTTAATCTGTAAACCCATTTTTACAAGAGTGGTTACATTCACACAATTTTGTGATTCGCTAGGCAAGCTAAATTCGGATAGGCTCATAGGAAACCCCTAAAACTGTGTAACAGACCAGTGTGGAAGAAAAAGGACAGGGACTTACAACCACGGTGTAAGTTTCCTACACACCCCACATTTTTTTTTTCTTTCAGTTTGTCCTGGTTTGTTTCTCATTTTCCGTCCTCCTCCTATATATATATATATTTTCGCCCTTCAGCTACGCGAGGACATTTGCCCACATGAAAAATAACTGCCGAATGGCTCTGTAATTCTCTGCTATTTCGGTCTCAAAATTATGGGCTGGATGTCTACTTGTTGACATGGGTGGAGAAGAAGATGGAAAAGTGACATGTTGGTGATGGAAAGAGCAGCCCAACATTTGCTCCAGGGGCCAAAACAACTTGTGGTTTAAAGTAGCAACTTCCATGAAAAGCAAAACAAAACAAAACAAGGGAACCTTACACAAATATAATATAACCTAAATAAATATGGGCTTTTCAGTCAAAGACACAAGGCAGTATTCAGAAGGAACAATAAGTATTTTCTGTGCTGCAGAAGAGACTAATTTTCCCGACTCCCTAATTCCTTAAGACCACACCTGGAATACTTCATCCAGTTTTGGTCGTCACGATTTAAAAAAAAGATGTGGAGACTCTGGAAAGAGTGCAGAGAAGAGCAACCAAGATGATGAGGGAACTGGAGGCTAAAACATACGAAGAACGGTTGCAGGAACTGGGCATGGCTGGTCTAGCGAAGAGAAGGACCAGGGGAGACAGGATAGAAGTGTCCCAAAATTGGAGCGGCTGCCACAGAGAGGATGTATTGTGCATTGCCACAACAATACACGAGCAAATAACAGATACAAACTCAAGGTAAACCGCTCCAAACTCGATCGCAGAAAATACGACTTCAGCAACAGAGTGGTCAATGCCTAGAATGCACTACCTGACTCTGTAGTTTCTTCCCCCCAAACCCCCAAAACCTTAACCTTAAACTGTCTACTGTTTATTTTAGTTATTTATTTTCTATTAGTTCGATTTATATATGCCGCCCTTCTCCGGAGACTCAGGGCGGCTTACAATGCTTTTAAGCAATAGCCTTCATACTTTTGTATATACCTGCTTAGTAGGGCTTTTGGGTTCCCCCTCCCCAAGTGGTGTTCTTTTTTATACAAAGTCAGCTTATTGCCCCCACAATCCAGGTCCTCATTTATTTATTTTTTAATTTGATTTATATGCCGCCCTTCTCCGGAGAATCAGAGCGGCTTACAATGCGCTAAGCAATAGCCTTCATCCTTTTGTATATTTTATACAAAGTCAGTTTATTGCCCCCACAAACTGGGTCCTCAATTTACCTACCTTAGAAAGGATGGAAGGCTGAGTCAACCTTGAGCCTTGGCGAGATTCGAACCTGCAGTAATTGCAGGCAGCTGGTCTTAATAACCAGCTTAATAACAGGGTGCCTTAGACCACTGTACTACCAAGGCTCTTCATTTTACCTACCTCGAAAGGATTGGAAGGCTGAGTCAACCTTGAGCCTGGTGAGAATTGAACTCGCAGTAATTGCAGGCAGCTGGCAGCTAAATACTACTTTAACAGTAGTTTAGTCCACTGCACCACCAAGACTCCTCCTACTGTGGACTTCACCCCATTCCTAAGAGGTCTGTAAGGGGCATGCATAAATGCACCAGCGTGCCTACGGTCCCTGTCCTAATATTCCTTTTTTACTTACTCTTTTCATGTATTCGAATTATGTTTATACTTTTACCTGTTATCTTATATATGCTTGACAAAATAAACTTATGACTTATAAAAGCACCCGAAGGCCAGACAAGGAAGAATGGATGGAAACTGATCAAGGAGTTTCCAATCAACTATCAAAGAGCCTTGGTAGTACAGGGGTCTAAGGCACCCTGTTATTAAGCTGGTTATTAAGACCAGCTGCCTGCAATTACTGCAGGTTCGAATCTCGCCAAGGCTCAAGGTCGACTCAGCCTTCCATCCTTTCTAAGGTAGGTCAATTGAGGACCCAGTTTGTGGGGGCAATAAGCTGACTTTGTATAAATATACAAAAGGATGAAGGCTATTGCTGAGCACATTGTAAGCCGCCCTGAGTCTCCGGAGAAGGGCGGCATATAAATCAAATTTAAAAAAAAAAAAAAAAAAAGGAGAGATTCAACCTGGAAATAAGGAGAAATTTTCTGACAGTGAGAACAATCGATCAAAGGAACAGAAGTTGCCTTCGGAAGTTGCGGGAGCTTCATCCCTGGAGACTTTCAAGAAAAGATTGAAAGAAATGGTGTACGGTCTCCTGCTTGGGTGTGGGGCTGGACTAGATGACCTCCAAGGCCCCTTCCAACTCAGTTAATCTGTTAACCTGCCTTCCTTCATTAGATAAAGTCAAACTATGCCAATAACAGGTGTGACAAGAAAGACGCGGAGGCCAAACATGGATCAGGAAAAGTCTGGCTTTACAACAGGCTGAATTTGGCTGGCGTTCATTTATTCATGTTGCTAAATAATGAGTCCTTTGACAGCCTACTGGTGCTGTTTGGCTGGTTCTCCCGTAAAACTTTATAACAAGAATGTCTGTCTGGGTTTGCCTAATTCCCACCTCCCGATTCTCTCCCCCCCCCCCCCCCTTTTTAATGTCACATTTTAACAGAGCCCATAAGCAGGCAGGAGGCTAACTGTGGCCCATAGTTAGCTGTCAATCATAGTAACCTACTTTAAAAGACCCAGAATAAAAGAACGATTCCCACCAATACAATCCATTTGTGGAGAGAGGCTTATTGACATAAATGGGGTTATTCGAAGGCAGGGTTGGAGAAAGAGATTAAGGAGTCCGCAGATCTAATAAAGGGGCGTACACAGATGACGCAAGACAAAGACAGCCAAAAACAAACAGGAAAAAGACACATCAAATGTTGACTGAATTAAATATTTAAGGAGGCTCCAAACCACAACTTGAAAAGCACTCCTCGGAACAATTAAAGTTCTACATGACTTAAAAGCTAAGACTGGTATTTTCCTATCTCACCTTCCTATTTCCCATCAGCAAACCAGGTTAATAGTAAGCTAGAGGAGATAGTCTTCGTAGCCAACAACTTCTGGTCTTCCCTGAGTGGCATGCAGGTCATCCAGAGTTGATTCTCGCTTTCCTTCCCATCCAGACACGATTCCTGCTCCTTTTGGTTCCTATCAAGCTAGCCAGAGGCATATTCACAACCTTCGTTCAAAGCTTGAAATATATATATTTGTTTTCTGAGATTTTTGCGGGTGTTTGTATGTAGGTCTTTGGTTATTCGGGTTTTCTCCCGCGTAAAATTGGAAGTGTCTTGGCGACGTTTCGACGAAGTCTCATTCGTCATCTTCAGGCTGGTGTTTTCGGCTTCGTGCTTCTAGGAGATCACACATTGCTCCTAGAAGCACGAAGCCGAAAGCACCAGCCTGAAGATGACGAATGAGACTTCGTCGAAACGTCGCCAAGACACTTCCAATTTTACATGGGAGAAAATCCGAATAACCAAAGACCTACATGTATATGTATATGTATATGTATATGTATATGTATATGTATATGTATATGTATATGTATATGTATATGTATATAATTAGTCATATTTCTATGCCATCCACTCTCCGAGGACTCTGGGCGGCTTACACCAAAGACAGTATGCTAAATAGCATATTGCCCCCTAACAATCTGGGTCTTCATTTTACCCACCTTGGAAGGATGGAAGGCTGAGCTCAATCTTGAGCCTGGTGAGATTTGAACTCACAGTAATTGCAGGCAGCTGGCAGCTAAGTGCTACTTTAACAGCACTTTAGTCCGCTGCGCCACCAAGGCTCCTTCATGCTGGCCACATGACCACGGAAATTGTCTTCGGACAATGCTGGCTCCCTCGGCCAAGAAACGGAGCTGAGCACCGTGCCCTCGAGTCGGACACGACGAACAGGAAAATCTTTTATCTTGTTTTAACTCTTCAATGGTACTCTGAAATGGTATGGGGGTTCCTGCCTAAGCAGGGGGTTGGACTAGAAGACCTCCAAGGTCCCTTCCGACTCTGTTACTTCTATTCTAATTTCAGTGACTTCGTATTGAATGATAGAGGAAGCTTGAAATGCTATCTGGAGAAGTTGAAGGAAAGAGGAAGATGCAACGAAGTTCAGTAAATAAAATCAAAGGCCCAATAACGTGCAAGAACTCACCAGCTCATCCAGGTTCTTGAGGTCGCACAAGGCTATCCTTGGCGTGGTTTTGTTCAGGTACACGGGAGACTTGGGCCCCAAATTTTGGACCACCTGCTCTTTCCTCAGCTCCCCGCGGGCCACCTGGTCCCTCATCTCCTCCTCGATCTCTTCCTCCATCTGGATGAGCATGGGAGCCAACATCCCAAACTTGGAGCCCTTCCTGGCCACCTCCAGCAGGCAAAGGACGAAGTTCTTCTCGTTCTTCTTCAACACCAAGTCGTTCGTTTCAAACATCACCACGTCCTGGATGCCCAGCTCCTGACGGCACCACTGGATGAAGTTGGAGATGTTGTCCCGAGCGATGAAAGAGCCGGGGACCACGTTCTTCGCTTGGAAGATGACCTCCTTCTGAGGGATTCTCATGTGGGAAGCGGCTTCCGGGTTCGACTGTTGGAACTCCAGCGCGATCCGGTTGACGTTGTTGGCGTGCTGGCAGAGGTCATAGCCCGTCTCCAGGGCGTCCATGAAGTTCTCCACCTGGACATCCAGATCGTAGAGGGTGTTCAGCCACTCCGCCAGGTCCTCCTTCATGGCGTAGAGATAGTCCTCGCTGGAACGGAACGGACGGATGCTCTTAGAAGCCGCTGACTGGATGTTACTAGTGTCAGCCATTGTTCAGGGTCTTGGAGTTGTCACTGTGAGGCAAAAAGGAAGGGAGATATCAGATATTGTCAAGCCAGCAAGGACTCACCACCAGCGGGGATTCACACCTCTAGCTAAGATTCTGTGCAGTTCGGAGAACCCCCAAATCCCACTCCTGGCTGGCCCCGCCCACCTTGCCCCTCCCCTCCCCTCCCAGGAGTCCCCACGCGGCCTGTTTTGGATGAAGCTGACTTTGTATAAATATACAAAAAGTATGAAGGCTTTTGCTTAACGCATTGTAAGCCGCCCTGAGTCTCCGGAGAAGGGCGGCATATAAATCAAATTAAAAAAAAAAAAAATACCCATTCCCCCCCCCACTCCTGGGGGAAGGATATTGCAAAATATCCATTCCAACCCTACTCTGGGGCCAGCCAGAGGTGGTATTTGCTGGTTCTCCAAACTACTCAAAATTTCCACTACCGGTTCTCCAGAACCTGTTAGAACCTGCTGGATTTCACCCCTGATTTACTTGCATTTGAATCTTGTTATTCTATTATTTATCTTCCGGGATGGTACGTCTCATTTATTTTATTATAGAGGCCAGCTCCCTGCATGAATGAAATCAGGAGGAGTCAGGTGAGCACTATTTTCCGAGCAGCACATGTTATGCTCACAAACTCACGCGCCCTTTTCTATGAAACGTGTTACTCGGAACGGGTGCCGCCAGCCGTCGGGTAGGATGCCAGCCTAACACCTGTACAAATAAGCAGATGTCGTGCCCAGGACTTCTGTCGAAAGACAACTCCGCCCAAGAAGCTTCTGTTTTTCGACGACGTGTCCCGAGGGCTTGAGAAGAACTTTCCAATTTGTTCTTGGCGCTCTCTTCGAGCTGATTGACGGATGAAAATCTCAAGGGGGGGACAGTTGTTGTTCTATATATTTTTCTATCCCTTTTTTCTACCCCCAAAGCTTCCCCATTTATCCCAGGGGTCAGTTGATCACTATTTGCAACTTTCCCCATAGGCTTGTGACATATAACAAAAGTTGGAAGGGACCTCAGAGGTCTTCTAGTCCGACCCCCTGCTCAAACAGGAGACCCTATACAGTACGGTGACTTGGAGCCAATCACCAGGAGACTGGGAGTTCTAGTTCCGAGTTAGGCATGAAAGACAGCTGGGTGAGCTGTCTTTTTTTTTTTTTTTTGGAGTTTCAAGATCATCCTATTCCATGGCTGGAATGGCCTGGGAATAGCCCAGATCTTCACACAATTGAAAATCTATGGAGAATCTAAAGAAACTTGTTAGTCAGAAGCGACCCAGCAATAAAACCCAGTTAATAGAAGCCATCATTCCATCTTGGTTTCCCATTATAACAGCTCCAGAACTAAAAGACTTGGTTCACTCCATGGGAAGTGAACTGTAAACCGCCCTGAGTCTCCGGAGAAGGGCGGCATATAAATCAATTTTTTTTAAAAAAAGTTATAGTTCATAGTTCACAGCCACCGACTAGGTGGCTCAGTGGCTAAGGCACTGAGCTTTGCGATCAGGAAGGTCGGAGGTTCGAATCCCTAGTATAGATCTTCCTGCATGAGCAGGGGGTTGAGCTAGATGACCTCCAAGGCCCCTTCCAACTCGGTTACTGTTACTATTTATTTCCGACTAAACACCAACTAAGCACCAACGGTCTCCCACGTCTTTCTGCTCAACTGCGCGCGATCCTGATGATCTCAGCCCCTCCACCGCAGTCGATCCGCCGTCCCAGGGATACAACTTTTGAATGACTCGGCGGTGGGGTGGGTGGGTGGGTGGGTGGGAGAAGGACAGAAGCCATCGGTAGAATGACTGGTGGGTGGGAGAGGGCATTTCCAATCCGGGAAGGGGAATTCCCTCCAGCAACTCCAGAGCCCATTCTCTAGGGCTAGGCAAAAAGGGGTCGGATACATCTCGGGAAGGCGGGGGGGGGGAGTGTGGGTGGGGGGTAGGCAGAGACGGACGGACAGACAAACGGACAGGGGAGCCCGCTGCGGGAGACCCTTCTGGCAGGACAGCCTGAGGACCATGGGCATTGGAGTCCCAGCTGCCCATGGTTCCCCGGCTTTCCTGCCAAAAGACTTCCACGGCTCTCTCTCCTCCAGGGACTCCAATGCCCATGGTCCCCAGGCTTCCCTGCCAGAAAACCTCCAGGGGTCTCGCTTCCAAGGACTCCGATGCCCATGGTTCCCGGGCCTTCCTGCCACAAGGGCTCCAAGGGTCTCTCCTCCAGGGACTCCAATGCCCATGGTCCCCAGGCTTCCCTGCCAGAAAACCTCCAAGGGTCTCGCTTCAATCCCCATGGTTCCCGGGCTTCCCTGCCACACGAGCTCCAGGGCCCTCTCCTCCAGGGACTCCAATGCCCATGATTCCCGGGCTTCCCTGCCACACGAGCTCCAGGGCTCTCTCCTCCAGGGACTCCAATGCCCATGATTCCCGCCGGTCTTCCCTGCCACACGAGCTCCAGGGCTCTCTCCTCCAGGGACTCCAATGCCCATGGTTCCCGCCGGTCTTCCCTGCCACACGAGCTCCAGGGCTCTCTCCTCCAGGGACTCCAATGCCCATGATTCCCGGGCTTCCCTGCCACACGAGCTCCAGGGCTCTCTCCTCCAGGGACTCCAATGCCCATGATTCCCGGGCTTCCCTGCCACAAGAGCTCCAGGGCTCTCTCCTCCAGGGACTCCAGAGCCCATGCTTCCCGCCGGGCATTCCTGCCACAAGGGCTCCAGGGCCCTCTCCTCCAGGGACTCCAATGCCCATGGTTCCCGGCCTTCCCTGCCCCCCCCAGCTCCAACCCTGCGCCCTTACCTGCCTGCCTGCCCACCGGCGCCTCTCCAGAGAGAGAAACCCCCCCTTCCCCACATACACGCCTTACAAAAGACCCCGCGATGCCCTCCAGGCGGATGCGGGCAGCGGGAGAGGCGAGGACCCGCGATGGGCGCCGTTCCCACCTGCAAGTCATCCCCGCCGCCGCCGCCGCCGCAGTTTCCCGGGGAAAGAGCCTTGATAGTACAGTGGTCTAAGCACCCTGTTATTAACATTCAGCTGCCTGCAATTTACTGCAGGTTCGAATCTCGCCAAGGCTCAAGGTTGACTCAGCCTTCCAGCCTTTCTAAGGTAGGTCAATTGAGGACCCAGTTTGTGGGGGCAATAAGCTGACTTTGTATAAAATATACAAAAGGATGAAGGCTATTGCTTAACGCATTGTAAGCCGCCCTGAGTCTCCGGAGAAGGGCGGCATATAAATCAAATTTTAAAAGAAAAGAAAGAGAAAGAAGGAAGGAAGGAAGGAAGGAAGGAAGGAAAAAGAAAGAAAGAGAAAGAAAAAAAGAAAGAAAAAAAGAGAAGCTGACTTTGTATATAATATACAAAAGGATGAAGGCTATTGCTTAATGCATTGTAAGCCGCCCTGAGTCTCCGGAGAAGGGCGGCATATAAATCAAATTAAAAAAAAAATAAAAAAAAAATCAGCTGCGCAGCTGAAAAAGCCGCAGGGGGAACCGGCCGCCCCCCGACTCACCTGCACGGCCATCGCTCCGGACAGGCTGGCCGGATCCTCCTCCCCGCGCTTCATGCCCGCCTTGCCCGCCGCCGCCGCAAGTCGGGCGGATCAGCCCGGCCGGTCCGGCATCGCGTCTCCCTCCCGCCTGGCCCACGTGCGGCGCTCTCCTCCTCCTCCTCCTCCTCTGCCCGGGATCCTGGCGGCGGCGCTGGGCTGGGGAGCCGGCCGGGGTCCTGGAGGCAGCCGAGCTGGGGGTGGCGGTGGTGGTGGCGCTGAGCTGCCCAGCCTCTGGCCGGGGATCCCGGGGCTCCAGGCGAAGGAAGAGGTGGAGCTGCCCGCCCGGCAGGAGGAGGAGAGAAGGAGGAGAGAGAGGAGGGGGAGGAAAAGGAGGGGAGGAGGAGGAGAAGGGAGAGGAGGGGGAGGGGGAGGAAGAAAAGGAGGAGGTAGAAGAGGAGGAGGAGGAGGGGATGAGGAAGAGGAGGAGGAGGGGAGGTGGAGGAGAAGGAGGGAAGGAGGAAGAGGAGGAAGAGAAGAAAGAAGAGGGGATAAGGAGGAAGAGGAGGAGAAGGAGGAAAGGAAGAGGAGGAGGGGGTGAGGAGGAAGAGGAAGAGGAGAAGGAGAGAAGGAGAAGAGGAGAAAGAAGAGGAGGGGATGAGGAGGAAGAGGAAAAGGAGGAGGAAGAGGAGGAGAAGGAGGAAAGGAAGAGGAGGGGGGATGAGGAAGAGGAAGAGGAGAAGAAGGAGGAGAGGAAGAGAAGGAGAAGAGGAGGAAGAGGAGGAGGGGATGAGAAAGAAGAGGAGGGGATGAGAAGGAAGAGGAGGAGGGGATGAGGAAGAGGAGGAGAAGGAGGGGAGGAGGAAGAGGAGGAGAAGGAGGAGAGGAAGAGGAAGAGGAGGAAGGCAAACCTAGCAGCGCCTTTGCGCCGGGCGCCCCGAGAGCATCCCGGCTGCTTGCGCCCGGCCAGTCCCCCGCGGGGGTTGCCGGCCTCCGGAGCCCGAGGCGGCGAGCGCGAAGCTGGGCAGGTCCTCGGCCTCCGCCTGCCGCTGCCGGCGCCTTGATCTCATCCGGATCAAGAGCCGAACACGCCCCGCTTCCTTCGGGTCAGCGCTGCATCGCTCCGGCCGGGAGGGAGGTGGCGGGACCGGGACCAGACGGGCGAGGGCTGGTGGGGGTCGGGATTGCGCAATGCGCACTCTGCACGCGCTCAGAGGCCACCTTGGCTTGCTTTTATGGGGCTCCCGGATGCTCCTCAATTGTCCTGGCAACCCTTTCCTTTGACAGCCCTTTTTTTTAAAATACCATTCCAACTTCTAGGGAAGGGAGGCAGCTCCCTAGCTGAGTCTAAGAAAACACTCTGTGCAAGCTCAGAGACCCTTAGGAAGAGTCTGCTCTGGCTCAGACCCATACCCCGAGCCCCCCCCAATCTCTGCCTTTTACCCACACCTCAACCCTGGGCGTTCGCACAACCAAACATCCTTGCATTATCTGGCGCTCTTCCTTTGACAGTCGCTTTTTTTTTTTTAAAATAACATTCCAACTTCTAGGGAAGGGAGGCAGCTCCCTTACTAACTTCTTCTAAGAAAAAAAAAACGCTCTGTGCAAGCTCAGAGACCCTCGGTGGTTTTTGTAGGGGGGTCAGGTTTGGCACGGAATTTCACCCATTCCTCAACCTGGTTCGGTGTCGGCACCTGGTTTCTGGAGCCGCATTGGCTTCAAAACCTTTGGCTCCCTGGGAAGCATTGGCTCCTGACCCTTAAGTCACTCCGTCACCTTCCCCAGGCACCAAAAAGGCTCGATTAAAAAGTGGAAGCAACACCTTTGAGAAGGAATTTCATCCCGAAACTCATCCTGGTGTCCGGAGAGGGCATTTGGTTCAGAAAAAAAAAGAGGCTTCAGAGAAGAGATTTGAGAGAGTGGGAGAGATTTTTCCAGACCATTAGAGAGAGAGTTTTCTTCCAGAGACAGAGAGAGAAAGGAGAGATTTTAAAAAGTGGAAGCAACACCATTTTTAGACATGGAATTTCATCCCGAAACTCATCCTGGTGTCCGTTTTGGCATTTGGCAATTGGCTTCAAAAACCATTTTGGTTCCTGGGAAGCATTTTTCCTGACCATTAAGTCACGCGTTTTCTTCCCCAGGCACCAAAAAGGCTCGATTTTTAAAAAGTGGAAGCAACACCATTTTTAGACATGGAATTTCATCCCGAAACTCATCCTGGTGTCCGTTTTTGCATTTGGTTTCAAAAAAAAAATTTGGCTTCAAAAAACATTTTGGTTCCTGGGAAGCATTTTTCCTGACCATTAAGTCACGCGTTTTCTTCCCCAGGCACCAAAAAGGCTCGATTTTTAAAAAGTGGAAGCAACACCATTTTTAGACATGGAATTTCATCCCGAAACTCATCCTGGTGTCCGTTTTTGCATTTGGTTTCAAAAAAAAAATTTGGCTTCAAAAAACATTTTGGTTCCTGGGAAGCATTTTTCCTGACCATTAAGTCACGCGTTTTCTTCCCCAGGCACCAAAAAGGCTCGATTTTTAAAAAGTGGAAGCAACACCATTTTTAGACATGGAATTTCATCCCGAAACTCATCCTGGTGTCCGTTTTGGCATTTGGTTTCAAAAAAAAAATTTGGCTTCAAAAAACATTTGGTTCCTGGGAAGCATTTTTCCTGACCATTAAGTCACGCGTTTTCTTCCCCAGGCACCAAAAAGGCTCGATTTTTAAAAAGTGGAAGCAACACCATTTTTAGACATGGAATTTCATCCCGAAACTCATCCTGGTGTCCGTTTTGGCATTTGGTTTCAAAAAAAAAATTTGGCTTCAAAAAACCATTTGGTTCCTGGGAAGCATTTTTCCTGACCATTAAGTCACGCGTTTTCTTCCCCAGGCACCAAAAAGGCTCGATTTTTAAAAAGTGGAAGCAACACCATTTTTAGACATGGAATTTCATCCCGAAACTCATCCTGGTGTCCGTTTTGGCATTTGGTTTCAAAAAAAAAATTTGGCTTCAAAAAACCATTTGGTTCCTGGGAAGCATTTTTCCTGACCATTAAGTCACGCGTTTTCTTCCCCAGGCACCAAAAAGGCTCGATTTTTAAAAAGTGGAAGCAACACCATTTTTAGACATGGAATTTCATCCCGAAACTCATCCTGGTGTCCGTTTTGGCATTTGGTTTCAAAAAAAAAATTTGGCTTCAAAAAACCATTTGGTTCCTGGGAAGCATTTTTCCTGACCATTAAGTCACGCGTTTTCTTCCCCAGGCACCAAAAAGGCTCGATTTTTAAAAAGTGGAAGCAACACCATTTTTAGACATGGAATTTCATCCCGAAACTCATCCTGGTGTCCGTTTTGGCATTTGGTTTCAAAAAAAAAATTTGGCTTCAAAAAACCATTTGGTTCCTGGGAAGCATTTTTCCTGACCATTAAGTCACGCGTTTTCTTCCCCAGGCACCAAAAAGGCTCGATTTTTAAAAAGTGGAAGCAACACCATTTTTAGACATGGAATTTCATCCCGAAACTCATCCTGGTGTCCGTTTTGGCATTTGGTTTCAAAAAAAAAATTTGGCTTCAAAAAACCATTTGGTTCCTGGGAAGCATTTTTCCTGACCATTAAGTCACGCGTTTTCTTCCCCAGGCACCAAAAAGGCTCGATTTTTAAAAAGTGGAAGCAACACCATTTTTAGACATGGAATTTCATCCCGAAACTCATCCTGGTGTCCGTTTTGGCATTTGGTTTCAAAAAAAAAATTTGGCTTCAAAAAACCATTTGGTTCCTGGGAAGCATTTTTCCTGACCATTAAGTCACGCGTTTTCTTCCCCAGGCACCAAAAAGGCTCGATTTTTAAAAAGTGGAAGCAACACCATTTTTAGACATGGAATTTCATCCCGAAACTCATCCTGGTGTCCGTTTTGGCATTTGGTTTCAAAAAAAAAATTTGGCTTCAAAAAACCATTTGGTTCCTGGGAAGCATTTTTCCTGACCATTAAGTCACGCGTTTTCTTCCCCAGGCACCAAAAAGGCTCGATTTTTAAAAAGTGGAAGCAACACCATTTTTAGACATGGAATTTCATCCCGAAACTCATCCTGGTGTCCGTTTTGGCATTTGGTTTCAAAAAAAAAATTTGGCTTCAAAAAACATTTGGTTCCTGGGAAGCATTTTTCCTGACCATTAAGTCACGCGTTTTCTTCCCCAGGCACCAAAAAGGCTCGATTTTTAAAAAGTGGAAGCAACACCATTTTTAGACATGGAATTTCATCCCGAAACTCATCCTGGTGTCCGTTTTGGCATTTGGTTTCAAAAAAAAAATTTGGCTTCAAAAAACCATTTGGTTCCTGGGAAGCATTTTTCCTGACCATTAAGTCACGCGTTTTCTTCCCCAGGCACCAAAAAGGCTCGATTTTTAAAAAGTGGAAGCAACACCATTTTTAGACATGGAATTTCATCCCGAAACTCATCCTGGTGTCCGTTTTGGCATTTGGTTTCAAAAAAAAAATTTGGCTTCAAAAAACATTTGGTTCCTGGGAAGCATTTTTCCTGACCATTAAGTCACGCGTTTTCTTCCCCAGGCACCAAAAAGGCTCGATTTTTAAAAAGTGGAAGCAACACCATTTTTAGACATGGAATTTCATCCCGAAACTCATCCTGGTGTCCGTTTTGGCATTTGGTTTCAAAAAAAAAATTTGGCTTCAAAAAACCATTTGGTTCCTGGGAAGCATTTTTCCTGACCATTAAGTCACGCGTTTTCTTCCCCAGGCACCAAAAAGGCTCGATTTTTAAAAAGTGGAAGCAACACCATTTTTAGACATGGAATTTCATCCCGAAACTCATCCTGGTGTCCGTTTTTGCATTTGGTTTCAAAAAAAAAAATTGGCTTCAAAAAACATTTGGTTCCTGGGAAGCATTTTTCCTGACCATTAAGTCACGCGTTTTCTTCCCCAGGCACCAAAAAGGCTCGATTTTTAAAAAGTGGAAGCAACACCATTTTTAGACATGGAATTTCATCCCGAAACTCATCCTGGTGTCCGTTTTTGCATTTGGTTTCAAAAAAAAAATTTGGCTTCAAAAAACATTTGGTTCCTGGGAAGCATTTTTCCTGACCATTAAGTCACGCGTTTTCTTCCCCAGGCACCAAAAAGGCTCGATTTTTAAAAAGTGGAAGCAACACCATTTTTAGACATGGAATTTCATCCCGAAACTCATCCTGGTGTCCGTTTTGGCATTTGGTTTCAAAAAAAAAATTTGGCTTCAAAAAACCATTTGGTTCCTGGGAAGCATTTTTCCTGACCATTAAGTCACGCGTTTTCTTCCCCAGGCACCAAAAAGGCTCGATTTTTAAAAAGTGGAAGCAACACCATTTTTAGACATGGAATTTCATCCCGAAACTCATCCTGGTGTCCGTTTTGGCATTTGGTTTCAAAAAAAAAATTTGGCTTCAAAAAACCATTTGGTTCCTGGGAAGCATTTTTCCTGACCATTAAGTCACGCGTTTTCTTCCCCAGGCACCAAAAAGGCTCGATTTTTAAAAAGTGGAAGCAACACCATTTTTAGACATGGAATTTCATCCCGAAACTCATCCTGGTGTCCGTTTTGGCATTTGGTTTCAAAAAAAAAATTTGGCTTCAAAAAACCATTTGGTTCCTGGGAAGCATTTTTCCTGACCATTAAGTCACGCGTTTTCTTCCCCAGGCACCAAAAAGGCTCGATTTTTAAAAAGTGGAAGCAACACCATTTTTAGACATGGAATTTCATCCCGAAACTCATCCTGGTGTCCGTTTTGGCATTTGGTTTCAAAAAAAAAATTTGGCTTCAAAAAACATTTGGTTCCTGGGAAGCATTTTTCCTGACCATTAAGTCACGCGTTTTCTTCCCCAGGCACCAAAAAGGCTCGATTTTTAAAAAGTGGAAGCAACACCATTTTTAGACATGGAATTTCATCCCGAAACTCATCCTGGTGTCCGTTTTGGCATTTGGTTTCAAAAAAAAAATTTGGCTTCAAAAAACCATTTGGTTCCTGGGAAGCATTTTTCCTGACCATTAAGTCACGCGTTTTCTTCCCCAGGCACCAAAAAGGCTCGATTTTTAAAAAGTGGAAGCAACACCATTTTTAGACATGGAATTTCATCCCGAAACTCATCCTGGTGTCCGTTTTGGCATTTGGTTTCAAAAAAAAAATTTGGCTTCAAAAAACCATTTGGTTCCTGGGAAGCATTTTTCCTGACCATTAAGTCACGCGTTTTCTTCCCCAGGCACCAAAAAGGCTCGATTTTTAAAAAGTGGAAGCAACACCATTTTTAGACATGGAATTTCATCCCGAAACTCATCCTGGTGTCCGTTTTGGCATTTGGTTTCAAAAAAAAAATTTGGCTTCAAAAAACCATTTGGTTCCTGGGAAGCATTTTTCCTGACCATTAAGTCACGCGTTTTCTTCCCCAGGCACCAAAAAGGCTCGATTTTTAAAAAGTGGAAGCAACACCATTTTTAGACATGGAATTTCATCCCGAAACTCATCCTGGTGTCCGTTTTGGCATTTGGTTTCAAAAAAAAAATTTGGCTTCAAAAAACATTTGGTTCCTGGGAAGCATTTTTCCTGACCATTAAGTCACGCGTTTTCTTCCCCAGGCACCAAAAAGGCTCGATTTTTAAAAAGTGGAAGCAACACCATTTTTAGACATGGAATTTCATCCCGAAACTCATCCTGGTGTCCGTTTTGGCATTTGGTTTCAAAAAAAAAATTTGGCTTCAAAAAACCATTTGGTTCCTGGGAAGCATTTTTCCTGACCATTAAGTCACGCGTTTTCTTCCCCAGGCACCAAAAAGGCTCGATTTTTAAAAAGTGGAAGCAACACCATTTTTAGACATGGAATTTCATCCCGAAACTCATCCTGGTGTCCGTTTTGGCATTTGGTTTCAAAAAAAAAATTTGGCTTCAAAAAACCATTTGGTTCCTGGGAAGCATTTTTCCTGACCATTAAGTCACGCGTTTTCTTCCCCAGGCACCAAAAAGGCTCGATTTTTAAAAAGTGGAAGCAACACCATTTTTAGACATGGAATTTCATCCCGAAACTCATCCTGGTGTCCGTTTTTGGCATTTGGTTTCAAAAAAAAAATTTGGCTTCAAAAAACATTTGGTTCCTGGGAAGCATTTTTCCTGACCATTAAGTCACGCGTTTTCTTCCCCAGGCACCAAAAAGGCTCGATTTTTAAAAAGTGGAAGCAACACCATTTTTAGACATGGAATTTCATCCCGAAACTCATCCTGGTGTCCGTTTTGGCATTTGGTTTCAAAAAAAAAATTTGGCTTCAAAAAACCATTTGGTTCCTGGGAAGCATTTTTCCTGACCATTAAGTCACGCGTTTTCTTCCCCAGGCACCAAAAAGGCTCGATTTTTAAAAAGTGGAAGCAACACCATTTTTAGACATGGAATTTCATCCCGAAACTCATCCTGGTGTCCGTTTTGGCATTTGGTTTCAAAAAAAAAATTTGGCTTCAAAAAACATTTGGTTCCTGGGAAGCATTTTTCCTGACCATTAAGTCACGCGTTTTCTTCCCCAGGCACCAAAAAGGCTCGATTTTTAAAAAGTGGAAGCAACACCATTTTTAGACATGGAATTTCATCCCGAAACTCATCCTGGTGTCCGTTTTGGCATTTGGTTTCAAAAAAAAAATTTGGCTTCAAAAAACCATTTGGTTCCTGGGAAGCATTTTTCCTGACCATTAAGTCACGCGTTTTCTTCCCCAGGCACCAAAAAGGCTCGATTTTTAAAAAGTGGAAGCAACACCATTTTTAGACATGGAATTTCATCCCGAAACTCATCCTGGTGTCCGTTTTGGCATTTGGTTTCAAAAAAAAAATTTGGCTTCAAAAAACATTTGGTTCCTGGGAAGCATTTTTCCTGACCATTAAGTCACGCGTTTTCTTCCCCAGGCACCAAAAAGGCTCGATTTTTAAAAAGTGGAAGCAACACCATTTTTAGACATGGAATTTCATCCCGAAACTCATCCTGGTGTCCGTTTTGGCATTTGGTTTCAAAAAAAAAATTTGGCTTCAAAAAACCATTTGGTTCCTGGGAAGCATTTTTCCTGACCATTAAGTCACGCGTTTTCTTCCCCAGGCACCAAAAAGGCTCGATTTTTAAAAAGTGGAAGCAACACCATTTTTAGACATGGAATTTCATCCCGAAACTCATCCTGGTGTCCGTTTTGGCATTTGGTTTCAAAAAAAAAATTTGGCTTCAAAAAACCATTTGGTTCCTGGGAAGCATTTTTCCTGACCATTAAGTCACGCGTTTTCTTCCCCAGGCACCAAAAAGGCTCGATTTTTAAAAAGTGGAAGCAACACCATTTTTAGACATGGAATTTCATCCCGAAACTCATCCTGGTGTCCGTTTTGGCATTTGGTTTCAAAAAAAAAATTTGGCTTCAAAAAACCATTTGGTTCCTGGGAAGCATTTTTCCTGACCATTAAGTCACGCGTTTTCTTCCCCAGGCACCAAAAAGGCTCGATTTTTAAAAAGTGGAAGCAACACCATTTTTAGACATGGAATTTCATCCCGAAACTCATCCTGGTGTCCGTTTTGGCATTTGGTTTCAAAAAAAAAATTTGGCTTCAAAAAACCATTTGGTTCCTGGGAAGCATTTTTCCTGACCATTAAGTCACGCGTTTTCTTCCCCAGGCACCAAAAAGGCTCGATTTTTAAAAAGTGGAAGCAACACCATTTTTAGACATGGAATTTCATCCCGAAACTCATCCTGGTGTCCGTTTTGGCATTTGGTTTCAAAAAAAAAATTTGGCTTCAAAAAACATTTGGTTCCTGGGAAGCATTTTTCCTGACCATTAAGTCACGCGTTTTCTTCCCCAGGCACCAAAAAGGCTCGATTTTTAAAAAGTGGAAGCAACACCATTTTTAGACATGGAATTTCATCCCGAAACTCATCCTGGTGTCCGTTTTGGCATTTGGTTTCAAAAAAAAAATTTGGCTTCAAAAAACCATTTGGTTCCTGGGAAGCATTTTTCCTGACCATTAAGTCACGCGTTTTCTTCCCCAGGCACCAAAAAGGCTCGATTTTTAAAAAGTGGAAGCAACACCATTTTTAGACATGGAATTTCATCCCGAAACTCATCCTGGTGTCCGTTTTGGCATTTGGTTTCAAAAAAAAAATTTGGCTTCAAAAAACCATTTGGTTCCTGGGAAGCATTTTTCCTGACCATTAAGTCACGCGTTTTCTTCCCCAGGCACCAAAAAGGCTCGATTTTTAAAAAGTGGAAGCAACACCATTTTTAGACATGGAATTTCATCCCGAAACTCATCCTGGTGTCCGTTTTGGCATTTGGTTTCAAAAAAAAAATTTGGCTTCAAAAAACCATTTGGTTCCTGGGAAGCATTTTTCCTGACCATTAAGTCACGCGTTTTCTTCCCCAGGCACCAAAAAGGCTCGATTTTTAAAAAGTGGAAGCAACACCATTTTTAGACATGGAATTTCATCCCGAAACTCATCCTGGTGTCCGTTTTGGCATTTGGTTTCAAAAAAAAAATTTGGCTTCAAAAAACATTTGGTTCCTGGGAAGCATTTTTCCTGACCATTAAGTCACGCGTTTTCTTCCCCAGGCACCAAAAAGGCTCGATTTTTAAAAAGTGGAAGCAACACCATTTTTAGACATGGAATTTCATCCCGAAACTCATCCTGGTGTCCGTTTTGGCATTTGGTTTCAAAAAAAAAATTTGGCTTCAAAAAACCATTTGGTTCCTGGGAAGCATTTTTCCTGACCATTAAGTCACGCGTTTTCTTCCCCAGGCACCAAAAAGGCTCGATTTTTAAAAAGTGGAAGCAACACCATTTTTAGACATGGAATTTCATCCCGAAACTCATCCTGGTGTCCGTTTTGGCATTTGGTTTCAAAAAAAAAATTTGGCTTCAAAAAACCATTTGGTTCCTGGGAAGCATTTTTCCTGACCATTAAGTCACGCGTTTTCTTCCCCAGGCACCAAAAAGGCTCGATTTTTAAAAAGTGGAAGCAACACCATTTTTAGACATGGAATTTCATCCCGAAACTCATCCTGGTGTCCGTTTTGGCATTTGGTTTCAAAAAAAAAATTTGGCTTCAAAAAACCATTTGGTTCCTGGGAAGCATTTTTCCTGACCATTAAGTCACGCGTTTTCTTCCCCAGGCACCAAAAAGGCTCGATTTTTAAAAAGTGGAAGCAACACCATTTTTAGACATGGAATTTCATCCCGAAACTCATCCTGGTGTCCGTTTTGGCATTTGGTTTCAAAAAAAAAATTTGGCTTCAAAAAACCATTTGGTTCCTGGGAAGCATTTTTCCTGACCATTAAGTCACGCGTTTTCTTCCCCAGGCACCAAAAAGGCTCGATTTTTAAAAAGTGGAAGCAACACCATTTTTAGACATGGAATTTCATCCCGAAACTCATCCTGGTGTCCGTTTTGGCATTTGGTTTCAAAAAAAAAATTTGGCTTCAAAAAAACATTTGGTTCCTGGGCAGCATTTTTCCTGACCATTAAGTCACGCGTTTTCTTCCCCAGGCACCAAAAAGGCTCGATTTTTAAAAAGTGGAAGCAACACCATTTTTAGACATGGAATTTCATCCCGAAACTCATCCTGGTGTCCGTTTTGGCATTTGGTTTCAAAAAAAAAATTTGGCTTCAAAAAACCATTTGGTTCCTGGGAAGCATTTTTCCTGACCATTAAGTCACGCGTTTTCTTCCCCAGGCACCAAAAAGGCTCGATTTTTAAAAAGTGGAAGCAACACCATTTTTAGACATGGAATTTCATCCCGAAACTCATCCTGGTGTCCGTTTTGGCATTTGGTTTCAAAAAAAAAATTTGGCTTCAAAAAACCATTTGGTTCCTGGGAAGCATTTTTCCTGACCATTAAGTCACGCGTTTTCTTCCCCAGGCACCAAAAAGGCTCGATTTTTAAAAAGTGGAAGCAACACCATTTTTAGACATGGAATTTCATCCCGAAACTCATCCTGGTGTCCGTTTTGGCATTTGGTTTCAAAAAAAAAATTTGGCTTCAAAAAACCATTTGGTTCCTGGGAAGCATTTTTCCTGACCATTAAGTCACGCGTTTTCTTCCCCAGGCACCAAAAAGGCTCGATTTTTAAAAAGTGGAAGCAACACCATTTTTAGACATGGAATTTCATCCCGAAACTCATCCTGGTGTCCGTTTTGGCATTTGGTTTCAAAAAAAAAATTTGGCTTCAAAAAACCATTTGGTTCCTGGGAAGCATTTTTCCTGACCATTAAGTCACGCGTTTTCTTCCCCAGGCACCAAAAAGGCTCGATTTTTAAAAAGTGGAAGCAACACCATTTTTAGACATGGAATTTCATCCCGAAACTCATCCTGGTGTCCGTTTTGGCATTTGGTTTCAAAAAAAAAATTTGGCTTCAAAAAACCATTTGGTTCCTGGGAAGCATTTTTCCTGACCATTAAGTCACGCGTTTTCTTCCCCAGGCACCAAAAAGGCTCGATTTTTAAAAAGTGGAAGCAACACCATTTTTAGACATGGAATTTCATCCCGAAACTCATCCTGGTGTCCGTTTTGGCATTTGGTTTCAAAAAAAAAATTTGGCTTCAAAAAACCATTTGGTTCCTGGGAAGCATTTTTCCTGACCATTAAGTCACGCGTTTTCTTCCCCAGGCACCAAAAAGGCTCGATTTTTAAAAAGTGGAAGCAACACCATTTTTAGACATGGAATTTCATCCCGAAACTCATCCTGGTGTCCGTTTTGGCATTTGGTTTCAAAAAAAAAATTTGGCTTCAAAAAACCATTTGGTTCCTGGGAAGCATTTTTCCTGACCATTAAGTCACGCGTTTTCTTCCCCAGGCACCAAAAAGGCTCGATTTTTAAAAAGTGGAAGCAACACCATTTTTAGACATGGAATTTCATCCCGAAACTCATCCTGGTGTCCGTTTTGGCATTTGGTTTCAAAAAAAAAATTTGGCTTCAAAAAACATTTGGTTCCTGGGAAGCATTTTTCCTGACCATTAAGTCACGCGTTTTCTTCCCCAGGCACCAAAAAGGCTCGATTTTTAAAAAGTGGAAGCAACACCATTTTTAGACATGGAATTTCATCCCGAAACTCATCCTGGTGTCCGTTTTGGCATTTGGTTTCAAAAAAAAAATTTGGCTTCAAAAAACCATTTGGTTCCTGGGAAGCATTTTTCCTGACCATTAAGTCACGCGTTTTCTTCCCCAGGCACCAAAAAGGCTCGATTTTTAAAAAGTGGAAGCAACACCATTTTTAGACATGGAATTTCATCCCGAAACTCATCCTGGTGTCCGTTTTGGCATTTGGTTTCAAAAAAAAAATTTGGCTTCAAAAAACCATTTGGTTCCTGGGAAGCATTTTTCCTGACCATTAAGTCACGCGTTTTCTTCCCCAGGCACCAAAAAGGCTCGATTTTTAAAAAGTGGAAGCAACACCATTTTTAGACATGGAATTTCATCCCGAAACTCATCCTGGTGTCCGTTTTGGCATTTGGTTTCAAAAAAAAAATTTGGCTTCAAAAAACCATTTGGTTCCTGGGAAGCATTTTTCCTGACCATTAAGTCACGCGTTTTCTTCCCCAGGCACCAAAAAGGCTCGATTTTTAAAAAGTGGAAGCAACACCATTTTTAGACATGGAATTTCATCCCGAAACTCATCCTGGTGTCCGTTTTGGCATTTGGTTTCAAAAAAAAAATTTGGCTTCAAAAAACATTTGGTTCCTGGGAAGCATTTTTCCTGACCATTAAGTCACGCGTTTTCTTCCCCAGGCACCAAAAAGGCTCGATTTTTAAAAAGTGGAAGCAACACCATTTTTAGACATGGAATTTCATCCCGAAACTCATCCTGGTGTCCGTTTTGGCATTTGGATTCAAAAAAAAAATTTGGCTTCAAAAAACCATTTGGTTCCTGGGAAGCATTTTTCCTGACCATTAAGTCACGCGTTTTCTTCCCCAGGCACCAAAAAGGCTCGATTTTTAAAAAGTGGAAGCAACACCATTTTTAGACATGGAATTTCATCCCGAAACTCATCCTGGTGTCCGTTTTGGCATTTGGTTTCAAAAAAAAAATTTGGCTTCAAAAAACATTTGGTTCCTGGGAAGCATTTTTCCTGACCATTAAGTCACGCGTTTTCTTCCCCAGGCACCAAAAAGGCTCGATTTTTAAAAAGTGGAAGCAACACCATTTTTAGACATGGAATTTCATCCCGAAACTCATCCTGGTGTCCGTTTTGGCATTTGGTTTCAAAAAAAAAATTTGGCTTCAAAAAACCATTTGGTTCCTGGGAAGCATTTTTCCTGACCATTAAGTCACGCGTTTTCTTCCCCAGGCACCAAAAAGGCTCGATTTTTAAAAAGTGGAAGCAACACCATTTTTAGACATGGAATTTCATCCCGAAACTCATCCTGGTGTCCGTTTTGGCATTTGGTTTCAAAAAAAAAATTTGGCTTCAAAAAACCATTTGGTTCCTGGGAAGCATTTTTCCTGACCATTAAGTCACGCGTTTTCTTCCCCAGGCACCAAAAAGGCTCGATTTTTAAAAAGTGGAAGCAACACCATTTTTAGACATGGAATTTCATCCCGAAACTCATCCTGGTGTCCGTTTTGGCATTTGGTTTCAAAAAAAAAATTTGGCTTCAAAAAACATTTGGTTCCTGGGAAGCATTTTTCCTGACCATTAAGTCACGCGTTTTCTTCCCCAGGCACCAAAAAGGCTCGATTTTTAAAAAGTGGAAGCAACACCATTTTTAGACATGGAATTTCATCCCGAAACTCATCCTGGTGTCCGTTTTGGCATTTGGTTTCAAAAAAAAAATTTGGCTTCAAAAAACCATTTGGTTCCTGGGAAGCATTTTTCCTGACCATTAAGTCACGCGTTTTCTTCCCCAGGCACCAAAAAGGCTCGATTTTTAAAAAGTGGAAGCAACACCATTTTTAGACATGGAATTTCATCCCGAAACTCATCCTGGTGTCCGTTTTGGCATTTGGTTTCAAAAAAAAAATTTGGCTTCAAAAAACATTTGGTTCCTGGGAAGCATTTTTCCTGACCATTAAGTCACGCGTTTTCTTCCCCAGGCACCAAAAAGGCTCGATTTTTAAAAAGTGGAAGCAACACCATTTTTAGACATGGAATTTCATCCCGAAACTCATCCTGGTGTCCGTTTTGGCATTTGGTTTCAAAAAAAAAATTTGGCTTCAAAAAACCATTTGGTTCCTGGGAAGCATTTTTCCTGACCATTAAGTCACGCGTTTTCTTCCCCAGGCACCAAAAAGGCTCGATTTTTAAAAAGTGGAAGCAACACCATTTTTAGACATGGAATTTCATCCCGAAACTCATCCTGGTGTCCGTTTTGGCATTTGGTTTCAAAAAAAAAATTTGGCTTCAAAAAACCATTTGGTTCCTGGGAAGCATTTTTCCTGACCATTAAGTCACGCGTTTTCTTCCCCAGGCACCAAAAAGGCTCGATTTTTAAAAAGTGGAAGCAACACCATTTTTAGACATGGAATTTCATCCCGAAACTCATCCTGGTGTCCGTTTTGGCATTTGGTTTCAAAAAAAAAATTTGGCTTCAAAAAACCATTTGGTTCCTGGGAAGCATTTTTCCTGACCATTAAGTCACGCGTTTTCTTCCCCAGGCACCAAAAAGGCTCGATTTTTAAAAAGTGGAAGCAACACCATTTTTAGACATGGAATTTCATCCCGAAACTCATCCTGGTGTCCGTTTTGGCATTTGGTTTCAAAAAAAAAATTTGGCTTCAAAAAACATTTGGTTCCTGGGAAGCATTTTTCCTGACCATTAAGTCACGCGTTTTCTTCCCCAGGCACCAAAAAGGCTCGATTTTTAAAAAGTGGAAGCAACACCATTTTTAGACATGGAATTTCATCCCGAAACTCATCCTGGTGTCCGTTTTGGCATTTGGTTTCAAAAAAAAAATTTGGCTTCAAAAAACCATTTGGTTCCTGGGAAGCATTTTTCCTGACCATTAAGTCACGCGTTTTCTTCCCCAGGCACCAAAAAGGCTCGATTTTTAAAAAGTGGAAGCAACACCATTTTTAGACATGGAATTTCATCCCGAAACTCATCCTGGTGTCCGTTTTGGCATTTGGTTTCAAAAAAAAAATTTGGCTTCAAAAAACCATTTGGTTCCTGGGAAGCATTTTTCCTGACCATTAAGTCACGCGTTTTCTTCCCCAGGCACCAAAAAGGCTCGATTTTTAAAAAGTGGAAGCAACACCATTTTTAGACATGGAATTTCATCCCGAAACTCATCCTGGTGTCCGTTTTGGCATTTGGTTTCAAAAAAAAAATTTGGCTTCAAAAAACCATTTGGTTCCTGGGAAGCATTTTTCCTGACCATTAAGTCACGCGTTTTCTTCCCCAGGCACCAAAAAGGCTCGATTTTTAAAAAGTGGAAGCAACACCATTTTTAGACATGGAATTTCATCCCGAAACTCATCCTGGTGTCCGTTTTGGCATTTGGTTTCAAAAAAAAAATTTGGCTTCAAAAAACCATTTGGTTCCTGGGAAGCATTTTTCCTGACCATTAAGTCACGCGTTTTCTTCCCCAGGCACCAAAAAGGCTCGATTTTTAAAAAGTGGAAGCAACACCATTTTTAGACATGGAATTTCATCCCGAAACTCATCCTGGTGTCCGTTTTGGCATTTGGTTTCAAAAAAAAAATTTGGCTTCAAAAAACATTTGGTTCCTGGGAAGCATTTTTCCTGACCATTAAGTCACGCGTTTTCTTCCCCAGGCACCAAAAAGGCTCGATTTTTAAAAAGTGGAAGCAACACCATTTTTAGACATGGAATTTCATCCCGAAACTCATCCTGGTGTCCGTTTTGGCATTTGGTTTCAAAAAAAAAATTTGGCTTCAAAAAACCATTTGGTTCCTGGGAAGCATTTTTCCTGACCATTAAGTCACGCGTTTTCTTCCCCAGGCACCAAAAAGGCTCGATTTTTAAAAAGTGGAAGCAACACCATTTTTAGACATGGAATTTCATCCCGAAACTCATCCTGGTGTCCGTTTTGGCATTTGGTTTCAAAAAAAAAATTTGGCTTCAAAAAACCATTTGGTTCCTGGGAAGCATTTTTCCTGACCATTAAGTCACGCGTTTTCTTCCCCAGGCACCAAAAAGGCTCGATTTTTAAAAAGTGGAAGCAACACCATTTTTAGACATGGAATTTCATCCCGAAACTCATCCTGGTGTCCGTTTTGGCATTTGGTTTCAAAAAAAAAATTTGGCTTCAAAAAACATTTGGTTCCTGGGAAGCATTTTTCCTGACCATTAAGTCACGCGTTTTCTTCCCCAGGCACCAAAAAGGCTCGATTTTTAAAAAGTGGAAGCAACACCATTTTTAGACATGGAATTTCATCCCGAAACTCATCCTGGTGTCCGTTTTGGCATTTGGTTTCAAAAAAAAAATTTGGCTTCAAAAAACCATTTGGTTCCTGGGAAGCATTTTTCCTGACCATTAAGTCACGCGTTTTCTTCCCCAGGCACCAAAAAGGCTCGATTTTTAAAAAGTGGAAGCAACACCATTTTTAGACATGGAATTTCATCCCGAAACTCATCCTGGTGTCCGTTTTGGCATTTGGTTTCAAAAAAAAAATTTGGCTTCAAAAAACCATTTGGTTCCTGGGAAGCATTTTTCCTGACCATTAAGTCACGCGTTTTCTTCCCCAGGCACCAAAAAGGCTCGATTTTTAAAAAGTGGAAGCAACACCATTTTTAGACATGGAATTTCATCCCGAAACTCATCCTGGTGTCCGTTTTGGCATTTGGTTTCAAAAAAAAAATTTGGCTTCAAAAAACCATTTGGTTCCTGGGAAGCATTTTTCCTGACCATTAAGTCACGCGTTTTCTTCCCCAGGCACCAAAAAGGCTCGATTTTTAAAAAGTGGAAGCAACACCATTTTTAGACATGGAATTTCATCCCGAAACTCATCCTGGTGTCCGTTTTGGCATTTGGTTTCAAAAAAAAAATTTGGCTTCAAAAAACCATTTGGTTCCTGGGAAGCATTTTTCCTGACCATTAAGTCACGCGTTTTCTTCCCCAGGCACCAAAAAGGCTCGATTTTTAAAAAGTGGAAGCAACACCATTTTTAGACATGGAATTTCATCCCGAAACTCATCCTGGTGTCCGTTTTGGCATTTGGTTTCAAAAAAAAAATTTGGCTTCAAAAAACCATTTGGTTCCTGGGAAGCATTTTTCCTGACCATTAAGTCACGCGTTTTCTTCCCCAGGCACCAAAAAGGCTCGATTTTTAAAAAGTGGAAGCAACACCATTTTTAGACATGGAATTTCATCCCGAAACTCATCCTGGTGTCCGTTTTGGCATTTGGTTTCAAAAAAAAAATTTGGCTTCAAAAAACCATTTGGTTCCTGGGAAGCATTTTTCCTGACCATTAAGTCACGCGTTTTCTTCCCCAGGCACCAAAAAGGCTCGATTTTTAAAAAGTGGAAGCAACACCATTTTTAGACATGGAATTTCATCCCGAAACTCATCCTGGTGTCCGTTTTGGCATTTGGTTTCAAAAAAAAAATTTGGCTTCAAAAAACATTTGGTTCCTGGGCAGCATTTTTCCTGACCATTAAGTCACGCGTTTTCTTCCCCAGGCACCAAAAAGGCTCGATTTTTAAAAAGTGGAAGCAACACCATTTTTAGACATGGAATTTCATCCCGAAACTCATCCTGGTGTCCGTTTTGGCATTTGGTTTCAAAAAAAAAATTTGGCTTCAAAAAACCATTTGGTTCCTGGGAAGCATTTTTCCTGACCATTAAGTCACGCGTTTTCTTCCCCAGGCACCAAAAAGGCTCGATTTTTAAAAAGTGGAAGCAACACCATTTTTAGACATGGAATTTCATCCCGAAACTCATCCTGGTGTCCGTTTTGGCATTTGGTTTCAAAAAAAAAATTTGGCTTCAAAAAACCATTTGGTTCCTGGGAAGCATTTTTCCTGACCATTAAGTCACGCGTTTTCTTCCCCAGGCACCAAAAAGGCTCGATTTTTAAAAAGTGGAAGCAACACCATTTTTAGACATGGAATTTCATCCCGAAACTCATCCTGGTGTCCGTTTTGGCATTTGGTTTCAAAAAAAAAATTTGGCTTCAAAAAACCATTTGGTTCCTGGGAAGCATTTTTCCTGACCATTAAGTCACGCGTTTTCTTCCCCAGGCACCAAAAAGGCTCGATTTTTAAAAAGTGGAAGCAACACCATTTTTAGACATGGAATTTCATCCCGAAACTCATCCTGGTGTCCGTTTTGGCATTTGGTTTCAAAAAAAAAATTTGGCTTCAAAAAACCATTTGGTTCCTGGGAAGCATTTTTCCTGACCATTAAGTCACGCGTTTTCTTCCCCAGGCACCAAAAAGGCTCGATTTTTAAAAAGTGGAAGCAACACCATTTTTAGACATGGAATTTCATCCCGAAACTCATCCTGGTGTCCGTTTTGGCATTTGGTTTCAAAAAAAAAATTTGGCTTCAAAAAACATTTGGTTCCTGGGAAGCATTTTTCCTGACCATTAAGTCACGCGTTTTCTTCCCCAGGCACCAAAAAGGCTCGATTTTTAAAAAGTGGAAGCAACACCATTTTTAGACATGGAATTTCATCCCGAAACTCATCCTGGTGTCCGTTTTGGCATTTGGTTTCAAAAAAAAAATTTGGCTTCAAAAAACCATTTGGTTCCTGGGAAGCATTTTTCCTGACCATTAAGTCACGCGTTTTCTTCCCCAGGCACCAAAAAGGCTCGATTTTTAAAAAGTGGAAGCAACACCATTTTTAGACATGGAATTTCATCCCGAAACTCATCCTGGTGTCCGTTTTGGCATTTGGTTTCAAAAAAAAAATTTGGCTTCAAAAAACCATTTGGTTCCTGGGAAGCATTTTTCCTGACCATTAAGTCACGCGTTTTCTTCCCCAGGCACCAAAAAGGCTCGATTTTTAAAAAGTGGAAGCAACACCATTTTTAGACATGGAATTTCATCCCGAAACTCATCCTGGTGTCCGTTTTGGCATTTGGTTTCAAAAAAAAAATTTGGCTTCAAAAAACCATTTGGTTCCTGGGAAGCATTTTTCCTGACCATTAAGTCACGCGTTTTCTTCCCCAGGCACCAAAAAGGCTCGATTTTTAAAAAGTGGAAGCAACACCATTTTTAGACATGGAATTTCATCCCGAAACTCATCCTGGTGTCCGTTTTGGCATTTGGTTTCAAAAAAAAAATTTGGCTTCAAAAAACCATTTGGTTCCTGGGAAGCATTTTTCCTGACCATTAAGTCACGCGTTTTCTTCCCCAGGCACCAAAAAGGCTCGATTTTTAAAAAGTGGAAGCAACACCATTTTTAGACATGGAATTTCATCCCGAAACTCATCCTGGTGTCCGTTTTGGCATTTGGTTTCAAAAAAAAAATTTGGCTTCAAAAAACCATTTGGTTCCTGGGAAGCATTTTTCCTGACCATTAAGTCACGCGTTTTCTTCCCCAGGCACCAAAAAGGCTCGATTTTTAAAAAGTGGAAGCAACACCATTTTTAGACATGGAATTTCATCCCGAAACTCATCCTGGTGTCCGTTTTGGCATTTGGTTTCAAAAAAAAAATTTGGCTTCAAAAAACCATTTGGTTCCTGGGAAGCATTTTTCCTGACCATTAAGTCACGCGTTTTCTTCCCCAGGCACCAAAAAGGCTCGATTTTTAAAAAGTGGAAGCAACACCATTTTTAGACATGGAATTTCATCCCGAAACTCATCCTGGTGTCCGTTTTGGCATTTGGTTTCAAAAAAAAAATTTGGCTTCAAAAAACCATTTGGTTCCTGGGAAGCATTTTTCCTGACCATTAAGTCACGCGTTTTCTTCCCCAGGCACCAAAAAGGCTCGATTTTTAAAAAGTGGAAGCAACACCATTTTTAGACATGGAATTTCATCCCGAAACTCATCCTGGTGTCCGTTTTGGCATTTGGTTTCAAAAAAAAAATTTGGCTTCAAAAAACCATTTGGTTCCTGGGAAGCATTTTTCCTGACCATTAAGTCACGCGTTTTCTTCCCCAGGCACCAAAAAGGCTCGATTTTTAAAAAGTGGAAGCAACACCATTTTTAGACATGGAATTTCATCCCGAAACTCATCCTGGTGTCCGTTTTGGCATTTGGTTTCAAAAAAAAAATTTGGCTTCAAAAAACCATTTGGTTCCTGGGAAGCATTTTTCCTGACCATTAAGTCACGCGTTTTCTTCCCCAGGCACCAAAAAGGCTCGATTTTTAAAAAGTGGAAGCAACACCATTTTTAGACATGGAATTTCATCCCGAAACTCATCCTGGTGTCCGTTTTGGCATTTGGTTTCAAAAAAAAAATTTGGCTTCAAAAAACCATTTGGTTCCTGGGAAGCATTTTTCCTGACCATTAAGTCACGCGTTTTCTTCCCCAGGCACCAAAAAGGCTCGATTTTTAAAAAGTGGAAGCAACACCATTTTTAGACATGGAATTTCATCCCGAAACTCATCCTGGTGTCCGTTTTGGCATTTGGTTTCAAAAAAAAAATTTGGCTTCAAAAAACCATTTGGTTCCTGGGAAGCATTTTTCCTGACCATTAAGTCACGCGTTTTCTTCCCCAGGCACCAAAAAGGCTCGATTTTTAAAAAGTGGAAGCAACACCATTTTTAGACATGGAATTTCATCCCGAAACTCATCCTGGTGTCCGTTTTGGCATTTGGTTTCAAAAAAAAAATTTGGCTTCAAAAAACCATTTGGTTCCTGGGAAGCATTTTTCCTGACCATTAAGTCACGCGTTTTCTTCCCCAGGCACCAAAAAGGCTCGATTTTTAAAAAGTGGAAGCAACACCATTTTTAGACATGGAATTTCATCCCGAAACTCATCCTGGTGTCCGTTTTGGCATTTGGTTTCAAAAAAAAAATTTGGCTTCAAAAAACCATTTGGTTCCTGGGAAGCATTTTTCCTGACCATTAAGTCACGCGTTTTCTTCCCCAGGCACCAAAAAGGCTCGATTTTTAAAAAGTGGAAGCAACACCATTTTTAGACATGGAATTTCATCCCGAAACTCATCCTGGTGTCCGTTTTGGCATTTGGTTTCAAAAAAAAAATTTGGCTTCAAAAAACCATTTGGTTCCTGGGAAGCATTTTTCCTGACCATTAAGTCACGCGTTTTCTTCCCCAGGCACCAAAAAGGCTCGATTTTTAAAAAGTGGAAGCAACACCATTTTTAGACATGGAATTTCATCCCGAAACTCATCCTGGTGTCCGTTTTGGCATTTGGTTTCAAAAAAAAAATTTGGCTTCAAAAAACCATTTGGTTCCTGGGAAGCATTTTTCCTGACCATTAAGTCACGCGTTTTCTTCCCCAGGCACCAAAAAGGCTCGATTTTTAAAAAGTGGAAGCAACACCATTTTTAGACATGGAATTTCATCCCGAAACTCATCCTGGTGTCCGTTTTGGCATTTGGTTTCAAAAAAAAAATTTGGCTTCAAAAAACATTTGGTTCCTGGGAAGCATTTTTCCTGACCATTAAGTCACGCGTTTTCTTCCCCAGGCACCAAAAAGGCTCGATTTTTAAAAAGTGGAAGCAACACCATTTTTAGACATGGAATTTCATCCCGAAACTCATCCTGGTGTCCGTTTTGGCATTTGGTTTCAAAAAAAAAATTTGGCTTCAAAAAACCATTTGGTTCCTGGGAAGCATTTTTCCTGACCATTAAGTCACGCGTTTTCTTCCCCAGGCACCAAAAAGGCTCGATTTTTAAAAAGTGGAAGCAACACCATTTTTAGACATGGAATTTCATCCCGAAACTCATCCTGGTGTCCGTTTTGGCATTTGGTTTCAAAAAAAAAATTTGGCTTCAAAAAACATTTGGTTCCTGGGAAGCATTTTTCCTGACCATTAAGTCACGCGTTTTCTTCCCCAGGCACCAAAAAGGCTCGATTTTTAAAAAGTGGAAGCAACACCATTTTTAGACATGGAATTTCATCCCGAAACTCATCCTGGTGTCCGTTTTGGCATTTGGTTTCAAAAAAAAAATTTGGCTTCAAAAAACATTTGGTTCCTGGGAAGCATTTTTCCTGACCATTAAGTCACGCGTTTTCTTCCCCAGGCACCAAAAAGGCTCGATTTTTAAAAAGTGGAAGCAACACCATTTTTAGACATGGAATTTCATCCCGAAACTCATCCTGGTGTCCGTTTTGGCATTTGGTTTCAAAAAAAAAATTTGGCTTCAAAAAACCATTTGGTTCCTGGGAAGCATTTTTCCTGACCATTAAGTCACGCGTTTTCTTCCCCAGGCACCAAAAAGGCTCGATTTTTAAAAAGTGGAAGCAACACCATTTTTAGACATGGAATTTCATCCCGAAACTCATCCTGGTGTCCGTTTTGGCATTTGGTTTCAAAAAAAAAATTTGGCTTCAAAAAACCATTTGGTTCCTGGGAAGCATTTTTCCTGACCATTAAGTCACGCGTTTTCTTCCCCAGGCACCAAAAAGGCTCGATTTTTAAAAAGTGGAAGCAACACCATTTTTAGACATGGAATTTCATCCCGAAACTCATCCTGGTGTCCGTTTTGGCATTTGGTTTCAAAAAAAAAATTTGGCTTCAAAAAACCATTTGGTTCCTGGGAAGCATTTTTCCTGACCATTAAGTCACGCGTTTTCTTCCCCAGGCACCAAAAAGGCTCGATTTTTAAAAAGTGGAAGCAACACCATTTTTAGACATGGAATTTCATCCCGAAACTCATCCTGGTGTCCGTTTTGGCATTTGGTTTCAAAAAAAAAATTTGGCTTCAAAAAACCATTTGGTTCCTGGGAAGCATTTTTCCTGACCATTAAGTCACGCGTTTTCTTCCCCAGGCACCAAAAAGGCTCGATTTTTAAAAAGTGGAAGCAACACCATTTTTAGACATGGAATTTCATCCCGAAACTCATCCTGGTGTCCGTTTTGGCATTTGGTTTCAAAAAAAAAATTTGGCTTCAAAAAACCATTTGGTTCCTGGGAAGCATTTTTCCTGACCATTAAGTCACGCGTTTTCTTCCCCAGGCACCAAAAAGGCTCGATTTTTAAAAAGTGGAAGCAACACCATTTTTAGACATGGAATTTCATCCCGAAACTCATCCTGGTGTCCGTTTTGGCATTTGGTTTCAAAAAAAAAATTTGGCTTCAAAAAACATTTGGTTCCTGGGCAGCATTTTTCCTGACCATTAAGTCACGCGTTTTCTTCCCCAGGCACCAAAAAGGCTCGATTTTTAAAAAGTGGAAGCAACACCATTTTTAGACATGGAATTTCATCCCGAAACTCATCCTGGTGTCCGTTTTGGCATTTGGTTTCAAAAAAAAAATTTGGCTTCAAAAAACATTTGGTTCCTGGGAAGCATTTTTCCTGACCATTAAGTCACGCGTTTTCTTCCCCAGGCACCAAAAAGGCTCGATTTTTAAAAAGTGGAAGCAACACCATTTTTAGACATGGAATTTCATCCCGAAACTCATCCTGGTGTCCGTTTTGGCATTTGGTTTCAAAAAAAAAATTTGGCTTCAAAAAACCATTTGGTTCCTGGGAAGCATTTTTCCTGACCATTAAGTCACGCGTTTTCTTCCCCAGGCACCAAAAAGGCTCGATTTTTAAAAAGTGGAAGCAACACCATTTTTAGACATGGAATTTCATCCCGAAACTCATCCTGGTGTCCGTTTTGGCATTTGGTTTCAAAAAAAAAATTTGGCTTCAAAAAACATTTGGTTCCTGGGCAGCATTTTTCCTGACCATTAAGTCACGCGTTTTCTTCCCCAGGCACCAAAAAGGCTCGATTTTTAAAAAGTGGAAGCAACACCATTTTTAGACATGGAATTTCATCCCGAAACTCATCCTGGTGTCCGTTTTGGCATTTGGTTTCAAAAAAAAAATTTGGCTTCAAAAAACCATTTGGTTCCTGGGAAGCATTTTTCCTGACCATTAAGTCACGCGTTTTCTTCCCCAGGCACCAAAAAGGCTCGATTTTTAAAAAGTGGAAGCAACACCATTTTTAGACATGGAATTTCATCCCGAAACTCATCCTGGTGTCCGTTTTGGCATTTGGTTTCAAAAAAAAAATTTGGCTTCAAAAAACCATTTGGTTCCTGGGAAGCATTTTTCCTGACCATTAAGTCACGCGTTTTCTTCCCCAGGCACCAAAAAGGCTCGATTTTTAAAAAGTGGAAGCAACACCATTTTTAGACATGGAATTTCATCCCGAAACTCATCCTGGTGTCCGTTTTGGCATTTGGTTTCAAAAAAAAAATTTGGCTTCAAAAAACCATTTGGTTCCTGGGAAGCATTTTTCCTGACCATTAAGTCACGCGTTTTCTTCCCCAGGCACCAAAAAGGCTCGATTTTTAAAAAGTGGAAGCAACACCATTTTTAGACATGGAATTTCATCCCGAAACTCATCCTGGTGTCCGTTTTGGCATTTGGTTTCAAAAAAAAAATTTGGCTTCAAAAAACCATTTGGTTCCTGGGAAGCATTTTTCCTGACCATTAAGTCACGCGTTTTCTTCCCCAGGCACCAAAAAGGCTCGATTTTTAAAAAGTGGAAGCAACACCATTTTTAGACATGGAATTTCATCCCGAAACTCATCCTGGTGTCCGTTTTGGCATTTGGTTTCAAAAAAAAAATTTGGCTTCAAAAAACCATTTGGTTCCTGGGAAGCATTTTTCCTGACCATTAAGTCACGCGTTTTCTTCCCCAGGCACCAAAAAGGCTCGATTTTTAAAAAGTGGAAGCAACACCATTTTTAGACATGGAATTTCATCCCGAAACTCATCCTGGTGTCCGTTTTGGCATTTGGTTTCAAAAAAAAAATTTGGCTTCAAAAAACATTTGGTTCCTGGGAAGCATTTTTCCTGACCATTAAGTCACGCGTTTTCTTCCCCAGGCACCAAAAAGGCTCGATTTTTAAAAAGTGGAAGCAACACCATTTTTAGACATGGAATTTCATCCCGAAACTCATCCTGGTGTCCGTTTTGGCATTTGGTTTCAAAAAAAAAATTTGGCTTCAAAAAACCATTTGGTTCCTGGGAAGCATTTTTCCTGACCATTAAGTCACGCGTTTTCTTCCCCAGGCACCAAAAAGGCTCGATTTTTAAAAAGTGGAAGCAACACCATTTTTAGACATGGAATTTCATCCCGAAACTCATCCTGGTGTCCGTTTTGGCATTTGGTTTCAAAAAAAAAATTTGGCTTCAAAAAACCATTTGGTTCCTGGGCAGCATTTTTCCTGACCATTAAGTCACGCGTTTTCTTCCCCAGGCACCAAAAAGGCTCGATTTTTAAAAAGTGGAAGCAACACCATTTTTAGACATGGAATTTCATCCCGAAACTCATCCTGGTGTCCGTTTTGGCATTTGGTTTCAAAAAAAAAATTTGGCTTCAAAAAACCATTTGGTTCCTGGGAAGCATTTTTCCTGACCATTAAGTCACGCGTTTTCTTCCCCAGGCACCAAAAAGGCTCGATTTTTAAAAAGTGGAAGCAACACCATTTTTAGACATGGAATTTCATCCCGAAACTCATCCTGGTGTCCGTTTTGGCATTTGGTTTCAAAAAAAAAATTTGGCTTCAAAAAACCATTTGGTTCCTGGGAAGCATTTTTCCTGACCATTAAGTCACGCGTTTTCTTCCCCAGGCACCAAAAAGGCTCGATTTTTAAAAAGTGGAAGCAACACCATTTTTAGACATGGAATTTCATCCCGAAACTCATCCTGGTGTCCGTTTTGGCATTTGGTTTCAAAAAAAAAATTTGGCTTCAAAAAACCATTTGGTTCCTGGGAAGCATTTTTCCTGACCATTAAGTCACGCGTTTTCTTCCCCAGGCACCAAAAAGGCTCGATTTTTAAAAAGTGGAAGCAACACCATTTTTAGACATGGAATTTCATCCCGAAACTCATCCTGGTGTCCGTTTTGGCATTTGGTTTCAAAAAAAAAATTTGGCTTCAAAAAACATTTGGTTCCTGGGAAGCATTTTTCCTGACCATTAAGTCACGCGTTTTCTTCCCCAGGCACCAAAAAGGCTCGATTTTTAAAAAGTGGAAGCAACACCATTTTTAGACATGGAATTTCATCCCGAAACTCATCCTGGTGTCCGTTTTGGCATTTGGTTTCAAAAAAAAAATTTGGCTTCAAAAAACCATTTGGTTCCTGGGAAGCATTTTTCCTGACCATTAAGTCACGCGTTTTCTTCCCCAGGCACCAAAAAGGCTCGATTTTTAAAAAGTGGAAGCAACACCATTTTTAGACATGGAATTTCATCCCGAAACTCATCCTGGTGTCCGTTTTGGCATTTGGTTTCAAAAAAAAAATTTGGCTTCAAAAAACCATTTGGTTCCTGGGAAGCATTTTTCCTGACCATTAAGTCACGCGTTTTCTTCCCCAGGCACCAAAAAGGCTCGATTTTTAAAAAGTGGAAGCAACACCATTTTTAGACATGGAATTTCATCCCGAAACTCATCCTGGTGTCCGTTTTGGCATTTGGTTTCAAAAAAAAAATTTGGCTTCAAAAAACCATTTGGTTCCTGGGAAGCATTTTTCCTGACCATTAAGTCACGCGTTTTCTTCCCCAGGCACCAAAAAGGCTCGATTTTTAAAAAGTGGAAGCAACACCATTTTTAGACATGGAATTTCATCCCGAAACTCATCCTGGTGTCCGTTTTGGCATTTGGTTTCAAAAAAAAAATTTGGCTTCAAAAAACCATTTGGTTCCTGGGAAGCATTTTTCCTGACCATTAAGTCACGCGTTTTCTTCCCCAGGCACCAAAAAGGCTCGATTTTTAAAAAGTGGAAGCAACACCATTTTTAGACATGGAATTTCATCCCGAAACTCATCCTGGTGTCCGTTTTGGCATTTGGTTTCAAAAAAAAAATTTGGCTTCAAAAAACCATTTGGTTCCTGGGAAGCATTTTTCCTGACCATTAAGTCACGCGTTTTCTTCCCCAGGCACCAAAAAGGCTCGATTTTTAAAAAGTGGAAGCAACACCATTTTTAGACATGGAATTTCATCCCGAAACTCATCCTGGTGTCCGTTTTGGCATTTGGTTTCAAAAAAAAAATTTGGCTTCAAAAAACCATTTGGTTCCTGGGAAGCATTTTTCCTGACCATTAAGTCACGCGTTTTCTTCCCCAGGCACCAAAAAGGCTCGATTTTTAAAAAGTGGAAGCAACACCATTTTTAGACATGGAATTTCATCCCGAAACTCATCCTGGTGTCCGTTTTGGCATTTGGTTTCAAAAAAAAAATTTGGCTTCAAAAAACATTTTGGTTCCTGGGAAGCATTTTTCCTGACCATTAAGTCACGCGTTTTCTTCCCCAGGCACCAAAAAGGCTCGATTTTTAAAAAGTGGAAGCAACACCATTTTTAGACATGGAATTTCATCCCGAAACTCATCCTGGTGTCCGTTTTGGCATTTGGTTTCAAAAAAAAAATTTGGCTTCAAAAAACCATTTGGTTCCTGGGAAGCATTTTTCCTGACCATTAAGTCACGCGTTTTCTTCCCCAGGCACCAAAAAGGCTCGATTTTTAAAAAGTGGAAGCAACACCATTTTTAGACATGGAATTTCATCCCGAAACTCATCCTGGTGTCCGTTTTGGCATTTGGTTTCAAAAAAAAAATTTGGCTTCAAAAAACCATTTGGTTCCTGGGAAGCATTTTTCCTGACCATTAAGTCACGCGTTTTCTTCCCCAGGCACCAAAAAGGCTCGATTTTTAAAAAGTGGAAGCAACACCATTTTTAGACATGGAATTTCATCCCGAAACTCATCCTGGTGTCCGTTTTGGCATTTGGTTTCAAAAAAAAAATTTGGCTTCAAAAAACCATTTGGTTCCTGGGAAGCATTTTTCCTGACCATTAAGTCACGCGTTTTCTTCCCCAGGCACCAAAAAGGCTCGATTTTTAAAAAGTGGAAGCAACACCATTTTTAGACATGGAATTTCATCCCGAAACTCATCCTGGTGTCCGTTTTGGCATTTGGTTTCAAAAAAAAAATTTGGCTTCAAAAAACCATTTGGTTCCTGGGAAGCATTTTTCCTGACCATTAAGTCACGCGTTTTCTTCCCCAGGCACCAAAAAGGCTCGATTTTTAAAAAGTGGAAGCAACACCATTTTTAGACATGGAATTTCATCCCGAAACTCATCCTGGTGTCCGTTTTGGCATTTGGTTTCAAAAAAAAAATTTGGCTTCAAAAAACCATTTGGTTCCTGGGAAGCATTTTTCCTGACCATTAAGTCACGCGTTTTCTTCCCCAGGCACCAAAAAGGCTCGATTTTTAAAAAGTGGAAGCAACACCATTTTTAGACATGGAATTTCATCCCGAAACTCATCCTGGTGTCCGTTTTGGCATTTGGTTTCAAAAAAAAAATTTGGCTTCAAAAAACCATTTGGTTCCTGGGAAGCATTTTTCCTGACCATTAAGTCACGCGTTTTCTTCCCCAGGCACCAAAAAGGCTCGATTTTTAAAAAGTGGAAGCAACACCATTTTTAGACATGGAATTTCATCCCGAAACTCATCCTGGTGTCCGTTTTGGCATTTGGTTTCAAAAAAAAAATTTGGCTTCAAAAAACCATTTGGTTCCTGGGAAGCATTTTTCCTGACCATTAAGTCACGCGTTTTCTTCCCCAGGCACCAAAAAGGCTCGATTTTTAAAAAGTGGAAGCAACACCATTTTTAGACATGGAATTTCATCCCGAAACTCATCCTGGTGTCCGTTTTGGCATTTGGTTTCAAAAAAAAAATTTGGCTTCAAAAAACCATTTGGTTCCTGGGCAGCATTTTTCCTGACCATTAAGTCACGCGTTTTCTTCCCCAGGCACCAAAAAGGCTCGATTTTTAAAAAGTGGAAGCAACACCATTTTTAGACATGGAATTTCATCCCGAAACTCATCCTGGTGTCCGTTTTGGCATTTGGTTTCAAAAAAAAAATTTGGCTTCAAAAAACCATTTGGTTCCTGGGAAGCATTTTTCCTGACCATTAAGTCACGCGTTTTCTTCCCCAGGCACCAAAAAGGCTCGATTTTTAAAAAGTGGAAGCAACACCATTTTTAGACATGGAATTTCATCCCGAAACTCATCCTGGTGTCCGTTTTGGCATTTGGTTTCAAAAAAAAAATTTGGCTTCAAAAAACCATTTGGTTCCTGGGAAGCATTTTTCCTGACCATTAAGTCACGCGTTTTCTTCCCCAGGCACCAAAAAGGCTCGATTTTTAAAAAGTGGAAGCAACACCATTTTTAGACATGGAATTTCATCCCGAAACTCATCCTGGTGTCCGTTTTGGCATTTGGTTTCAAAAAAAAAATTTGGCTTCAAAAAACCATTTGGTTCCTGGGAAGCATTTTTCCTGACCATTAAGTCACGCGTTTTCTTCCCCAGGCACCAAAAAGGCTCGATTTTTAAAAAGTGGAAGCAACACCATTTTTAGACATGGAATTTCATCCCGAAACTCATCCTGGTGTCCGTTTTGGCATTTGGTTTCAAAAAAAAAATTTGGCTTCAAAAAACCATTTGGTTCCTGGGAAGCATTTTTCCTGACCATTAAGTCACGCGTTTTCTTCCCCAGGCACCAAAAAGGCTCGATTTTTAAAAAGTGGAAGCAACACCATTTTTAGACATGGAATTTCATCCCGAAACTCATCCTGGTGTCCGTTTTGGCATTTGGTTTCAAAAAAAAAATTTGGCTTCAAAAAACCATTTGGTTCCTGGGAAGCATTTTTCCTGACCATTAAGTCACGCGTTTTCTTCCCCAGGCACCAAAAAGGCTCGATTTTTAAAAAGTGGAAGCAACACCATTTTTAGACATGGAATTTCATCCCGAAACTCATCCTGGTGTCCGTTTTGGCATTTGGTTTCAAAAAAAAAAATTGGCTTCAAAAAACATTTGGTTCCTGGGAAGCATTTTTCCTGACCATTAAGTCACGCGTTTTCTTCCCCAGGCACCAAAAAGGCTCGATTTTTAAAAAGTGGAAGCAACACCATTTTTAGACATGGAATTTCATCCCGAAACTCATCCTGGTGTCCGTTTTGGCATTTGGTTTCAAAAAAAAAATTTGGCTTCAAAAAAACATTTGGTTCCTGGGAAGCATTTTTCCTGACCATTAAGTCACGCGTTTTCTTCCCCAGGCACCAAAAAGGCTCGATTTTTAAAAAGTGGAAGCAACACCATTTTTAGACATGGAATTTCATCCCGAAACTCATCCTGGTGTCCGTTTTGGCATTTGGTTTCAAAAAAAAAATTTGGCTTCAAAAAACCATTTGGTTCCTGGGAAGCATTTTTCCTGACCATTAAGTCACGCGTTTTCTTCCCCAGGCACCAAAAAGGCTCGATTTTTAAAAAGTGGAAGCAACACCATTTTTAGACATGGAATTTCATCCCGAAACTCATCCTGGTGTCCGTTTTGGCATTTGGTTTCAAAAAAAAAATTTGGCTTCAAAAAACCATTTGGTTCCTGGGAAGCATTTTTCCTGACCATTAAGTCACGCGTTTTCTTCCCCAGGCACCAAAAAGGCTCGATTTTTAAAAAGTGGAAGCAACACCATTTTTAGACATGGAATTTCATCCCGAAACTCATCCTGGTGTCCGTTTTGGCATTTGGTTTCAAAAAAAAAATTTGGCTTCAAAAAACCATTTGGTTCCTGGGAAGCATTTTTCCTGACCATTAAGTCACGCGTTTTCTTCCCCAGGCACCAAAAAGGCTCGATTTTTAAAAAGTGGAAGCAACACCATTTTTAGACATGGAATTTCATCCCGAAACTCATCCTGGTGTCCGTTTTGGCATTTGGTTTCAAAAAAAAAATTTGGCTTCAAAAAACATTTGGTTCCTGGGAAGCATTTTTCCTGACCATTAAGTCACGCGTTTTCTTCCCCAGGCACCAAAAAGGCTCGATTTTTAAAAAGTGGAAGCAACACCATTTTTAGACATGGAATTTCATCCCGAAACTCATCCTGGTGTCCGTTTTGGCATTTGGTTTCAAAAAAAAAATTTGGCTTCAAAAAACATTTGGTTCCTGGGAAGCATTTTTCCTGACCATTAAGTCACGCGTTTTCTTCCCCAGGCACCAAAAAGGCTCGATTTTTAAAAAGTGGAAGCAACACCATTTTTAGACATGGAATTTCATCCCGAAACTCATCCTGGTGTCCGTTTTGGCATTTGGTTTCAAAAAAAAAATTTGGCTTCAAAAAACCATTTGGTTCCTGGGAAGCATTTTTCCTGACCATTAAGTCACGCGTTTTCTTCCCCAGGCACCAAAAAGGCTCGATTTTTAAAAAGTGGAAGCAACACCATTTTTAGACATGGAATTTCATCCCGAAACTCATCCTGGTGTCCGTTTTGGCATTTGGTTTCAAAAAAAAAATTTGGCTTCAAAAAACCATTTTGGTTCCTGGGCAGCATTTTTCCTGACCATTAAGTCACGCGTTTTCTTCCCCAGGCACCAAAAAGGCTCGATTTTTAAAAAGTGGAAGCAACACCATTTTTAGACATGGAATTTCATCCCGAAACTCATCCTGGTGTCCGTTTTTGCATTTGGTTTCAAAAAAAAAATTTGGCTTCAAAAAACCATTTGGTTCCTGGGAAGCATTTTTCCTGACCATTAAGTCACGCGTTTTCTTCCCCAGGCACCAAAAAGGCTCGATTTTTAAAAAGTGGAAGCAACACCATTTTTAGACATGGAATTTCATCCCGAAACTCATCCTGGTGTCCGTTTTGGCATTTGGTTTCAAAAAAAAATTTGGCTTCAAAAAACCATTTGGTTCCTGGGAAGCATTTTTCCTGACCATTAAGTCACGCGTTTTCTTCCCCAGGCACCAAAAAGGCTCGATTTTTAAAAAGTGGAAGCAACACCATTTTTAGACATGGAATTTCATCCCGAAACTCATCCTGGTGTCCGTTTTGGCATTTGGTTTCAAAAAAAAATTTGGCTTCAAAAAACATTTGGTTCCTGGGAAGCATTTTTCCTGACCATTAAGTCACGCGTTTTCTTCCCCAGGCACCAAAAAGGCTCGATTTTTAAAAAGTGGAAGCAACACCATTTTTAGACATGGAATTTCATCCCGAAACTCATCCTGGTGTCCGTTTTTGCATTTGGTTTCAAAAAAAAATTTGGCTTCAAAAAACATTTGGTTCCTGGGCAGCATTTTTCCTGACCATTAAGTCACGCGTTTTCTTCCCCAGGCACCAAAAAGGCTCGATTTTTAAAAAGTGGAAGCAACACCATTTTTAGACATGGAATTTCATCCCGAAACTCATCCTGGTGTCCGTTTTGGCATTTGGTTTCAAAAAAAAAATTTGGCTTCAAAAAACCATTTGGTTCCTGGGAAGCATTTTTCCTGACCATTAAGTCACGCGTTTTCTTCCCCAGGCACCAAAAAGGCTCGATTTTTAAAAAGTGGAAGCAACACCATTTTTAGACATGGAATTTCATCCCGAAACTCATCCTGGTGTCCGTTTTTGCATTTGGTTTCAAAAAAAAAATTTGGCTTCAAAAAACATTTGGTTCCTGGGCAGCATTTTTCCTGACCATTAAGTCACGCGTTTTCTTCCCCAGGCACCAAAAAGGCTCGATTTTTAAAAAGTGGAAGCAACACCATTTTTAGACATGGAATTTCATCCCGAAACTCATCCTGGTGTCCGTTTTGGCATTTGGTTTCAAAAAAAAAATTTGGCTTCAAAAAAACCATTTTGGTTCCTGGGCAGCATTTTTCCTGACCATTAAGTCACGCGTTTTCTTCCCCAGGCACCAAAAAGGCTCGATTTTTAAAAAGTGGAAGCAACACCATTTTTAGACATGGAATTTCATCCCGAAACTCATCCTGGTGTCCGTTTTTGCATTTGGTTTCAAAAAAAAAATTTGGCTTCAAAAAAACATTTTGGTTCCTGGGCAGCATTTTTCCTGACCATTAAGTCACGCGTTTTCTTCCCCAGGCACCAAAAAGGCTCGATTTTTAAAAAGTGGAAGCAACACCATTTTTAGACATGGAATTTCATCCCGAAACTCATCCTGGTGTCCGTTTTGGCATTTGGTTTCAAAAAAAAAATTTGGCTTCAAAAAACATTTGGTTCCTGGGCAGCATTTTTCCTGACCATTAAGTCACGCGTTTTCTTCCCCAGGCACCAAAAAGGCTCGATTTTTAAAAAGTGGAAGCAACACCATTTTTAGACATGGAATTTCATCCCGAAACTCATCCTGGTGTCCGTTTTTGCATTTGGTTTCAAAAAAAAAAATTTGGCTTCAAAAAACATTTTGGTTCCTGGGAAGCATTTTTTCCTGACCATTAAGTCACGCGTTTTCTTTCCCAGGCACCAAAAAAGGCTCGATTTTTTAAAAAGTGGAAGCAACACCATTTTAGACATGGAATTTCATCCCGAAAACTCATCCTGGTGTCCGTTTTTGGCATTTGGTTTCAAAAAAAAATTTGGCTTCAAAAAAACATTTTGGTTCCTGGGAAGCATTTTTCCTGACCATTAAGTCACGCGTTTTCTTCCCCAGGCACCCAAAAAGGCTCGATTTTTAAAAAGTGGAAGCCAACACCATTTTTAGACATGGAATTTCATCCCGAAACTCATCCTGGTGTCCGTTTTTGCATTTGGTTTCAAAAAAAAAAATTTGGCTTCAAAAAAAACATTTGGTTCCTGGGAAGCATTTTTTCCTGACCATTTAAGTCACGCGTTTTCTTCCCAGGCACCAAAAAGGCTCGATTTTTAAAAAGTGGAAAGCAACACCATTTTTAGACATGGAATTTCATCCCGAAAACTCATCTGGTGTCCGTTTTTGGCATTTGGTTTCAAAAAAAAAAAATTTGGCTTCAAAAAACCATTTGGTTCCTGGGAAGCATTTTTCCTGACCATTAAGTCACGCGTTTTCTTCCCCAGGCACCAAAAAAGGCTCGATTTTTAAAAAGTGGAAGCAACACCATTTTTAGACATGGAATTTTCATCCCGAAAATCATCCTGGTGTCCGTTTTGGCATTTGGTTTCAAAAAAAAAATTTGGCTTCAAAAAAACCATTTGGTTCCTGGGAAGCATTTTTTCTGACCATTAAGTCACGCGTTTTCTTTCCCCAGGCACCAAAAAGGGCTCGATTTTTAAAAAGTGGAAGCAACACATTTTTAGACATGGAATTTCATCCCGAAACTCATCCTGGTGTCCGTTTTGGCATTTGGTTTTCAAAAAAAAAAAATTTGGCTTCAAAAAACCATTTGGTTCCTGGGAAGCATTTTTCCTGACCAATTTAAGTCACGCGTTTTCTTCCCCAGGCACCAAAAAGGCTCGATTTTTTAAAAGTGGGAAGCAACACCATTTTTAGACATGGAATTTTCATCCCGAAACTCATCCTGGTGTCCGTTTTTGCCATTTGGTTCAAAAAAAAAAATTTGGCTTCAAAAAAAAAACCATTTGGTTCCTGGAAAGCATTTTTCCTGACCATTAAGTCACGCGTTTTCTTCCCCAGGCACCAAAAAGGCTCGATTTTTAAAAAAAGTGGAAGCAACACCATTTTTAGACATGGAATTTCATCCCGAAACTCATCCTGGTGTCCGTTTTGGCATTTGGTTTCAAAAAAAAAATTTGGCTTCAAAAAAAACATTTGGTTCCTGGGAAGCATTTTTCCTGACCATTAAGTCACGCGTTTTCTTCCCCAGGCACCAAAAAGGCTCGATTTTTAAAAAAGTGGAAGCAAACACCATTTTTAGACATGGGAATTTCATCCCGAAATTCATCCTGGTGTCCGTTTTTGGCATTTGGTTTCAAAAAAAAAAATTTGGCTTTCTTCAAAAACCATTTGGTTCCTGGGAAGCATTTTTCCTGACCATTAAGTCACGCGTTTTCTTCCCCAGGCACCAAAAAGGCTCGATTTTTTAAAAAGTGGAAGCAACACCATTTTTAGACATGGAATTTCATCCCGAAAACTCATCCTGGTGTCCGTTTTGGCATTTGGTTTCAAAAAAAAAATTTGGCTTCAAAAAACCATTTGGTTTCCTGGGAAGCATTTTTCCTGACCATTAAGTCACGCGTTTTTTTCTTCCCCAGGCACCAAAATGGCTCGATTTTTAAAAAGTGGAAGCAAACACCATTTTTAGACATGGAATTTCATCCCGAAACTCATCCTGGTGTCCGTTTTGGCATTTGGTTTCAAAAAAAAAAATTGGCTTCAAAAAAACCATTTGGTTCCTGGGAAGCATTTTTCCTGACCATTAAGTCACGCGTTTTTCTTCCCCAGGCACCAAAAAAGGCTCGATTTTTAAAAAGTGGAAGCAACACCATTTTTAGACATGGAATTTCATCCGAAAACTCATCCTGGTGTCCGTTTTGGCATTTGGATTCAAAAAAAAATTTGGCTTCAAAAAAACCATTTTGGTTCCTGGGAT
>NW_026844144.1:0-79618 GCF_029531705.1 Pantherophis guttatus
TTCCCCTTTAATATACACAAGTGCTTAGTCAACGGTGTATTGTCTAAGTCCATTTACTTTGGCAAAACTATCGTGCTAGTAATAATAATAATAATAATAATCATAATATCGGTGGTAATAATAATAATGCTTATTTACATATATTTTTTTATCATTTAGTTTTTACATAAGTATTTTATTCTTTATTTAAAGTGGTGTAGCTTTCCTCTCCCGTCTCTTGCCCCCAAAACATTGCAACTCCTTTTCAAAACTATAAAAAGGTAAAAAGGTTCCCCTCGCACATATGTGCTAGTCGTTCCTGACTCTAGGGGGCGGTGCTCGTCTCCGTTTCAAAGCCGAAGAGCCAGCGCTGTCCGAAGATGTCTCCGTGGTCATTTGGCCGGCATGACTTAAAACGCCAAAGGCGCACGGAAAACGCTGTTCCCTTCCCACCAAAGGGGGTCCCTATTTTTTCTACTTGCATTTTTTTCGTGCTTTCGAACTGCTAGGTTGGCAGAAGCTGGGACGAGTCACGGGAGCTCACCCCGTTACGTGGCAGCACTAGGGATTCGAACTGCCGACCTTTCGATCGACAAGTTCAGTGTTTTAGCCACTGAGCCACCGCTATAGTTGGATCTAAAATCGACTGTAGTTGGATCTAAATCGACCCCGTTTCAAAGTCCCCCCCACCCCCACCCCCGTGACCTGAACCCAGCCTTCCAAGCCACCCCTCCGGACAGGAATGACCCCTGCGTATGGGATACCTTTTGGAGGTGCAGAAGGGTTGCTGAAAAGACCCCCACCTTCACCCCACCCCACCCTGCGCTTAGCTTCAGAGCATCCATTGATGCTATCCCTGGACTGATGGGGGGGGGGGCGTGAGGACACCTCCTTTCATCTCCATTTGGTGAGAGAGAGGAGGGGGGCTTCCTTTACTTCCCCTGCAGGCTGCCCCTCTCCCCCCTGAATTCCTAGCCATAAGTCCTTTCTCACGATCTCGGGGATATTTTTTCCTTAGCTAGCAAGGAGCAAGCCTCATCCCTTCATTCCTGTGACATTCACACACACACACATATTTTTGTGCCTTTTTTTCTTCTTTTGGACCCAACCCCCTGGTTCCTTCAAAGCTTCAAAGAGTCATGCACCCACCCCTCATCGCCCTCGCTACCCCACCCCACCGCACTCCGGAAAGCCTCCATTCGCCTCCATCTCCTCCTGCTGCATCTGGGGGTGGAGGTGCTTGACTCATATACATATATACAGGGTTGTGTATTGTATATTTGCTTTCCCCCAGAATGCCCGTGGACTTCCCTCTGTGGCGTGGCGGCTCCCTCTGTGGCAGCTCCCTCTGTGGCGTGGCAGGTTGAGGGGACCTCTTCCCCACCCGTTTAGCTGATGAAGGAATGGATAGGATGAGAAGGAGGGAGGGAGGGAGGAAAGAAAAGAAGATTGGTAGGAGGGAAGGAAAGGAAAGGAAGATAAAGGAAGGGGAAGGGAGGGAGCAAGGAGAGGAGAGGAGGAAAGGAAGATGAAGGAAAGGGAAAAAAGATAGAGGAAAGGAAAGGAAGATAGAAGAAAGAAGAGGAATATAGAAGAAGAACAGGAAAGGAGAAAGGAAAAGATAGGGAAGGGAAAGGAAGGAAGGGGAAGGGGGAGGGAGGGAGCAAGGAAAGGAGAGGAGAGGAGGAAAGGAAGATAGAGGAAAAGAAAGGAAGATAGAAGAAGGAAAGGAAGATAGAGGAAAGGAAAGAAAATAGAAGAAGAAAAGGGAAGGAGAAAGAAAAGGGGAGGGGAGGAGAGGAGAGGAGTGGAATGGTAGGACATAGCTGCCTCCCCATAACCAGCTGGCCCCACCCGATAGTCTGGGATGGTCGGTGGGGCCCGCCGCAGATTTCATCCGCCAGCCCGCTTCACCCCCCATTTCCCCTCTCCTCTCCTCCTTCCCCCCCACCCTCATTTTCTCTCCTTGGTTTGGACTCCTTGGCTTCTCCCTGGCTTGATTTTATTTTTTCTCCCCCTCCCCGCCAGCCTAACCACTCCGGGCTCCAGGGCCTCTACCGCCTCCGCTTCCGCCGCCGTGAGCTCCGCGCGCCCGCGCCAGCACCAGAAATCCATGTCCGCCTCGGTGCACCCCTCCAAGCCCACGCTGCCCCCCACCGACAATCACTGCGAGGCCCAGCGACCTAGGCAAGTGGGCAGCTGCGTGCGCCTGGGGGTGTTTCCTTCCTTCCTTCCTTCCTTCCCTCCCTCCAGGTCTCTCCAGCTGCCCCCCCTTGGCTTCATTGTTCTGTGTCCCGTCCTGGCCCCAGAGCCGTGACCCTCGCACGGGGGGCTGCCTTAGAGGAGATCGGGGCAGAACAACTGAGAGGTTTGGGGGTTCTGTCCTGAAACCTGGGAGGGGGGACCCCCCAGACGGAGTCATGCTCTGGGTACCACACAGCATCAGGCAGAGTCACAAGGGCGCCCAGGATGTTGCTCGTCCTGTTGGGTGGGTCCCCCCTATTTTTTTAGGGGACCTTAGCAGCTGTGGAAGGCAGCCCTCGTTCTTCTATGGGGCAGGCGCAGAAAAAGGAAACCCCCGGCTGCCCCACAAAAGAACGAGGGCGGCCTTCCACCTCTGCCCAGATGCTCCTTCCTAGCAACTAGCAGAACTTGGAAAAACTGGCCCGGGATTCTCACGTCGCTTTAAGCCAGGAATCTTGCCTCGTGGAGGAAATCCATCAGGAATGAGATGTGGGTGCTCTTTTTTTCTAAGAGCATCAAAGATCATTTGGCCTAAAGGCTGGAAGGTTGGGGGGGGTGGGGACATGGTATCACGGCATCCTTCCTCAAATGCCCTCAAACGCTTCAGAGCCCTGGTTTCCGATTTGGCTTACGATCCTGGCTTGTTTGGGACCCCCATCGGCCAGGACGAGGTCGCTGATTCCCTACTGGGTTTCCCTTCCCCTCTCCATGCCGGGGATGAAGGGAATCAGTTTTATAGGGAGTCCTCTACTTGTGAAGACGAGTGGGACCAGAACGTCTTCCGTCACTAACAGCAATGCAGTCGTTAAGGCACCTGACTGCTCCTGATTTCACAATCTTTTTGGCCTCAGTCGTTAAGTGAATCCAGCTTCCCCACCATCACTATCGAAGCCTCCTCCATCTACAGCCTTGGGGGAGAGCCCCTTGAGATACCACCTAAAATGGCCTCCCAACCTTACCCAACGGATCTGCTATCTGCTCGTCCCTCCCCAGGAATCCCAAACCAGCATTCATGGGTAGAACGTGGCTTCTCTCTCTCTCTTTCCCTTCGCTGACATACCCCCCCCAAGGCAGCGGGGTGGAGGGTCTCTCGGTCTGGCCTCCCCTGATTGACCTCCTTCTTCTCCTTCCCCCCCACAGCACGGCCCCCCAGCGGGCTCCCGTGGCCTCCCCTTCCGCCCACAACATCAGCAGCGCCCTCCCCGAGCGCACCAACTTCCCGCGAGGCATACAGAGCCGCAGCACTTTCCATGCCGGGCAGCTCCGGCCGGTCCGTGACCAACCAAACCTCTCCTACGGCCTGACACCCGCCTCGCCTTCCGGCAACAGCCAAGGCCGAAGAGGAGCTTCGGGCAGCCTCTTCAGCAAGTTCACCTCCAAGTTCGTACGCAGGTGAGCCAGGGAGGGGAGGGGGAGGCACCAAAGTGTGTGTGGGGGGGACCCCCAGTGCATCCTGGGTGGCGTGACTGCATGGCGGGGGGGAGGCGGAGTGAGACAAGGACCCTCCCCTCTTCCATTTCTGTGGCTCCGAGAGGCGCATGTTGGCTGAGTCTTTGTGTGCGTTGGACCCCCGCTGCCCCTCCCTCTCCCTCCTCCCTTCCTGTCACAGCCCCCACATTCCATTGTCTGCCATCTGGTGCAGTGGTTAGAGTGCAGTACTTGCAGGCTACTTCTGCTGACTGCCAGCTGCCTGCAATTTGGCAGTTCGAATCTCCCCAGGCTCAAGGTTGACTCAGCCTTCCGTCCTTCCAAGGCCGGTACAATGAGGACCCAGATTGTTGGGGGGCAAGAGGCTGACTCTTAAACACTTAGAGAGGGCTGCGAAGCAGTATAGAATTCTACATACCTCTATATACCGCTGCTATTGCTATGGTTATCTGTCCATGCTCGAATCGCACACTCTCCAGGAATCCAAGCTGCCGTCGGCTCTTTCCATTCATTGGGGAGACGAGCCCACCCAGCTTTCAAATGCTCCCCCCCCCCCAGGGCTCCACAGGGTGGGAGCACAACCTGTCCTTGACGAAGCCTAGAAGTCTGCCCCCCCCAGACCCCCAAAAGGGGAGACTATCTTTGGGGTAGCTCAGCTGGGGAGTGACAAGCTATCATTCAGGATGGCTTAGCCATAATTGTCACTGCAAAACCCGGGATGGGGTGGGCGGAGATGGCTCCTGATAACAGCACCCTGTAAGTAAGAATAACGAGAGTTGGAAGGGACCTTGGAGGTCTTCTAGTCCATCCCCCCCCTCCCCCAGCTTATACCGTTTCAGACAAATGGTTGTTCCAACGCCTTTGGTTCTGGCGAATTGCAATTCGAAATCCCCACTTCCCCTCCACCCCAGAACCTGCCATTCCCTGATCTCAGCCGTGCAGCGAAATTGTCCTCACCCCGTAAAGTTTCCGGGTGGGGGTACCCCAGCCATAGCTGCCCACATGCCACTTTAGCCAAGGTAGCCCCAGGGTTTCTCAACCTTGGGCGTTTTTTTAAGATGGGCGGACTTCAGCTCCCAGAATTCCCCTGCCAGCCTGTGTGTGTGTGTGTGTGTGTGTGTGTGTGTGTGTGTGTGTGTGTGTATCCGAGAGGCTGTTTTGTAAACCTTCCTTCTTCTTCGCAAGGCCCCAAGGGGAGGGGAGGTAGTTTGAGAATGGGAGGGGGGAGGGGGACCCACCTCTCTGCAGTCCAGCACCTCTTGTCTCCAGCCTCCTTTTTCTTTTGCTGTATGTTTTACCTTCCTCCCTGCCTGCCCTCCTTCCCAACCCACCCCATCCTTCTGTGGGTCCTACTCTGGGCAGCCTCCAGCCAGAAGGGGATATGGGGTGGGAAGGAGGAGGGGTGACCCCAGCAACCCCGGGTTCCTCACTCCTCCTCGCCTTCCAAAAGAAGTCACCAAGGCTTTTGGGGAGCCCCCCACCTCATCCTCCCGGACAGTCCCAATTTGGGACACAGGGAGGCCGCTCGTCTTCCTGTGTTGGACAGAAGGAACGAAAAATGGGGGGGAGGGGAAGTGTTCGCGTCAGCCTCCCTTTCCTCAAAGACACCCCCCTCCCCAGCCCAATCTGGGGAGGGAAGATGGGGGCACTGGCCTATTCCGGGATCCACGGCTTGTTCATTTCACACTTTCACGCTTGCTCATCCACCCACCACCGTGTTTTTTTCCTCCCCCCTCCCTTTTTTTTACCCCCTCCCCTTCTAGAAATCTGTCTTTCAGGTTTGCCAGAAGGTAGGCGTTTGTCACTCTGGAATTTGTTCTTTTTCCTTCTTCCTCTTGTGCAACACTCACCTCTTCCCTGCCAGCTTCTCTCGCTCTCTCTTTCTCGCTCTCTGTTTCTCTCTCTCTCTCCCTCCCCACAACCCATGGTGGCCAAGGGTGGCTGTGTGTGAACGCAGAGGGCACCCTTAAAGGGACAGTTTGGGGGGGGGAAGGGCTCATTAGCTCTCAGCCTGCAGACAGGGAAGCCCACTTTGATGTGGGAGAGGCTGTTTCTATTCTGTCCCATCTGGGTCGCCAGAAAACTGGTTGGCCTGGGATTTAGCGTCCGAGAATGCTGTCTCTTTAAAGGTGATTCTCCATCTTCGTAGTTTTTGCCTTGGCTGGGCCTCTGCTCTTTCTAACCAGAATCTCTCCCCCCCTCCCGCGCCCCTCCCCCTTCCTCCTTCCCCACACTAATCCTCCTCCCTGCATGGTGGCGGTTAGGAGAAGCTGGGCTGTCCCTCTGCTCTGCGGCTGGACGCTGCCTTGAAGGTTCAGGCTTAGCTTGCGGGAGGTGGCAAACGGGCACCCGGCCCATCCGCGGAACTTCATAGCCCTCCCTGGGGGATGAAAACGGGGGCCTTGTGGGGGGGGTTACACCCCAATGGGAAGATGTTATCCGTGGTGTGGGTTGCAGTGATCTCTTTTCAAGGAAAAAAAAAATACAGTGAGATCAGTTGCCAAGGTTGGAGATCCCTGGCCTAGTGGTTAAGGTGCTGGGCTAGGAACCAGGCGCCTGAGAGTTCTAGTCCTGCCTTAGACGTGGAGAACCAGCCAGGTGACTTTGGGCCAGTCCCTCTCTCACTCTCTCAGCCCTACCCACCTTGTTGTTGTGGGGAAAATAGGAGGAGGAAGGATTAGGTTCGTTTACCACCTTGAATAAAATAAAGCAATAGGAAAGCTGGGATTAAAATAAAGAGAGAAATCTAGCTTTTGGGCTGTATAGGTTAGTCCTCGTCGCACAACCACAATCGAGCCCAAAGTTTCTGTTGCTAAGTGAGACATTCGTTCAGTTGAGTTTCGCCCCGTTTTGCAACCTTGCTTGCCACAAGTTGTTCAGTGAATCACCGCAGTTGTTAAGTGAGTCACACAGTTGCGAAGTGACTCAGTGGCTTCCCCCATTGACTTCGCTTGTCAAAAGGTCGCACAAGCGGATCATATGACACCCCCACCCCGGGGGACATCTGTAACTGTCATAAACATGAGTCAGCTGTCAAGCGTCTGAATTTTGCTCATGGGATGCTGCCACGGTCGTAAGTTTGAAAAAGTTACTTTCTTCAGTGCCGTTGTAACTTCGAACGGTCACTTAAACGAACCGTCCATAAGTGGGGAACTGCCTGGTGTGTAGCAAGCTAGGTCTCATGCGGTAGTTCCCATATGTTTCCTCTCTCCGATCAGGAGGAAATGGTGCTGTCACTTTTCAGCCGTCACTTCCACAGAGTCGCGTGTGAGCTGCGAGATGCCAGACTTAAATAAATGGAATCAAGCCAGCTTCAGCCACTTGGATTAAGTCCAGTTTAAGCGGAAAATAAGCAGAATTAGGTGTTGTTGTTTTTTCCAAGCACCCAGCCTTTGCTTCAGCAATACCTGCTTCGTGACAGTCCTTTGCACAGAAAGAAAGAAAGAAAGAAAGAAAAGAAAGAAAGGAAGGAAGGAAGGAAGGAGGGAGGGGAGGGAAGGAGGAATGAAGGAAGGAAAAGAAAGGAAGGGAAGGAAGAAAAAAAAAAAGAAAGTAAGAAAGAAAGGGGAGGGAAGAAGGAAGGAAGGAAAGGGAGGGAGGAGTGGACAGAGAGAGAGAAAAAAGGGAAGAAGGAAGGAGAGAGGAGTGGAGAGAGAAAGAACGAAAAAAGAAAAGAGGGAGGAAGGAGTGGAGAGAGAAAGAAAGAGAAGAAAGAGAAAAAGAAAAGGGAGGAAGAAGGAGGGAAGGAAAGGAGTGGAGAGAAAGAAAAGATTGAAGAAGGAAGGAAGGAAAGAGGAGTGAAGAGAGAAAGAAAAGAAAAGGGAGGGAAGAAGGAAGGAAGGAAAGAGAGGAGTGGAGAGAGAGAAAGAAAAAAGAAAAAAGAAGAAGGAAGGAAAGAGGGATGGAAGAGTGGAGAGAGAGAAAGAAAGAAAGAAAGAAAGAAAGAAAGAAAGAAAGAAATTACCTTTTTTATTTCAACCTTCAGCATCTCAACCTTGTTACAGCAACAGTGTTGACCTTTAAAATTGACCCAGAGACATTCTCTTGGGGGGGGGGGGCGCAGAGCTGGGGCAAAACAGAGGGTATGTATGTGCGAATGTATGTAATTCCCCCCCTCCCCAAAAACAGAGGGGAGGTATTACAAGATAGCCCTCCCCCCTTCCTCAACCTGCAACTCTCTGCTGAGGGAAACTGGGCCGGCTGCGAGAGAAACTGAAGTCATCCATTGTCTTGGCAGGTGGAGTCTCAAACTGTGAGCAGCCCCAGAAGTGCCCTTGCGGTGCCTCGCTTTCCCTTTTGCACAGGGGTGTGCGATGCTCGCGCACGAGAGCGCCTCCTGAAAGTGATCTGCAGGGCGAAAGGGCACCCTTTCAAGGGGGGGTGGGCACAGAAAAGAATTGGGAGCAGACCAGCACTTCCATCGTAGTTGCTTTTGCAAAAGGCAACTGGACTTTCTTGGGCTTTGAAAACATTTCGCTTCTCATCCAAGAAGCTTCTTCAGTTCTTCTTGGATGAGAAGCGAAAGATTTTTCAAGGAGAAGAGAGGAAGGAAGGAGTAACAAGGGACGTAAATGAAAGGAAGGAAGAAAAAGGAAGGAAAATGGAAAGAAGGAAAAGGAGGAGAAGAAAGGAGACAAAAGAGAAAGAAAGAAAGAAGAGTTAGAAAAGGAAGGAAGAAGGAAACAAGGAAGGAAGAGAAAGGAAGGAGAATGGAAAGAAGGAAAAGAAAAAGAAACAGAAGAAAGGAAACAAAAGAAAAACAAAAAAAAAGAAAGGATTAGAAAAGGAAGGAAGAAGGAAACAAGGAAGGAAAAGGAAGGAGAATGGAAAGAAGGAAAAGAAAAAGGAAGAGAAAAAAGGAAACAAAAGAAAAAGAAAAAAGAAAGGGTTAGAAAAGGAAGGAAGAAGGAAACAAGGAAGGAAAAGGAAGGAGAATGGAAAGAAGGAAAAGAAAAAGGAAGAGAAGAAAGGAAACAAAACAGAAAGGGGTTAGAAAAGGAAGGAAGGTAGGAAGAAGGAAACAAGGAAGGAAGAGGAAGGAGAATGGAAAGAAGGAAAAGAAACAGGAAGAGAAGAAAGGAAAGAGAGAGAGAGAGAGAGAAATGAACGAGAAAGAGAGGCAGGAAAGAAGGCCTCTGAGTCATCCTGGGTTTGGGGGAGCGCTCCCCAAAACTGGCAGGGTTAGACCCAAAGCGAAAGGAGATGAAACTCATTTGACACGGTAGCTTCCCACAAATGCCGCCATTTCCCCACTTCTGTCATGCCCAAGAGAGACAATTCAGCCGCCGCAAAACTTTTCGAAGGAAAGGCTTGGGGGTTCTCTTGTCTCTTTTGAAGACCGCCCAGTTGGGGTTCATGGCAGACATAGCATCCAGACCAGGAGTCCCCTCATTCCGTGGCTCAGCCTGTTTTCCCCCACTCCAAGTAGCTCCTCCTTCTCCTCCTCCTTCCTCCTTTCTTCCTTGCTTGTCCGTGGCTTCTGCTCTGCGGGAATGGATTAGAGAAACGGTGCTTGCACCCAACCAAACAAACCCAAGGCTGATCCAGTAGCTTCACCCCCCACCCCCCAAAAGGCTGCCTTGGCTGATCCCAGCATGCCGAACAGCCACCGAGAGGGGCTGTCTGCTCTGCCTGGGGGGGGGCACCATACTTTAGCCCCCCTCCCCACCCTCGAATGCCTTGAAGCCCTCCCCCCCTTCCCCATGGCTTGGGCGAAAAGAAAAGAAAAACCAGGGGCAGGAAGTGCTAACTGGAGGGTGCTGATGGCTTGTCTCCTGCTCTGTTTTTTGAGGAACCTGCATGAGCCCGAAAACAAAGACCGCGTGGAGACCCTCAGGTGAGACGCAGCCAGGGCTGGGCGGGGTTTCCCACCCTGGGTCCACTCGGTCTGTTTCTCCGACAGGGCCAGGCTGCTCCTTGGCACCTACCTCCATTCTTACACCTCTTCGTTGCCCTGACCTCTTTCTCTCTCTTTTTTTTTTTCCTCCTCCTCCTGCCTAGCACTGATGATATTACCTAGTCTGGTAATTAAATGTCTGCAAGAAAAGAACCACGCTTAGAAAACCCCAAGGAACCCCACAGTCCTCCTCCTCCTCCCACCTCTAGCACTGATGATGTTACCTTGTTTGGTAATAAAATGACTGCAAGAAAACAACCACACTTGGAGAGCACCAAGGACCTCACAGTCCTCCTCCTCCTCCTCCTCTTCCTCCTCCTCCACCACCACCACCTCCTCCTCCTCCTCCCAACTCTAGTTTAACACTGATGATGTTATCTAGTCTGGTAATTAAATGTCTGCAAGAAATCAACGACGCTCAGAGAACACCAAGGACCCCACAGTCCTCCGTCTCCTCTTCCTCCTCCTCCATCACCACCACCACCACTTCCTCTTCCTTCCACCTCTAGTTTAGCACTGATGATGTTACCTAGTCTGGTAATGAAATGTCGGCAAGAAAACAACCACGCTCAGAGAACACCGAGGACCCCACAGTTCTCCGTCTCCTCTACCTCTTCTAATTCTTTCTCTTTCCATCTCTCCCCCACCACCCCCAGCTCTTCTGGGTCACGGATCGGACTGAGCAGCACGCTGATGCCAGTCAGATGGGCGGGGGGGGAGGGATTCCTCCTCTCTCCTCACCCTTTCTTCCCTTTCTCCTCCCCCCCTGGCAGGCCTCACATGATGGGTAGCGGCGGCGGGGGCGAGAAAGACCGGGACGAGAACCGGGACGCCAAGCCGCGGTCACTGCGTTTCACCTGGAGCATGAAGACCACCAGCTCCATGGAGCCCAACGAGATGATGAAAGAGATTCGGAAGGTGCTGGACGCGAACAGTTGCCAGTGCGAGTTGCAGGAGAAATACATGCTTTTGTGCATGCACGGGGCGCCGGGCCACGAAGCTTTCGTGCAGTGGGAGATGGAAGTTTGCAAACTGCCCCGCCTCTCGCTCAACGGCGTCCGCTTCAAGCGGATATCGGGCACTTCCATGGCCTTCAAGAACATTGCCTCCAAAATCGCCAACGAACTCAAGCTTTAACGGGGCCCAACCCCGGGGAGAAAGAGGGGGGTGGGAGGGGGGCGCCTGGCCTGCACACACGCGCGACCGGAGGTGGGAGCATCAGGAGGAAGAGAGCCGCGACTTCGCTTTTGAGAGGGGTTATGCAGGCAAAAGGGGGTGGGTAGGGCAAGAGGGAGGGAAGGTGGGGGGGTATACCCCCCCCACTCACATGCCTCTCCATCTCCCCGCGCCCCCCCTCCCACTGATGGATCTCCATGGAGACAGGGTGCGTGGGATTGTGGTTGGCAGCCACCTAGCTGGTCTCCGTGGCAACAGGAACGGGAGGGTACCAAGGGCTGTCTGTCGGATGAGGAAGCATCCCTTTTGGTCTCCGTGGCGACCGTGGTACTTTTTCTTCCTCCTTTTTTTTTTTCTTCTTCCTTCCTTCCTTCTCCCCCTCCCCCCTTTTTTTCCCCTCCTTTCCTTCTTGTACACGAGACAGGGTTTGCCATGCTACCAAACTGCAACAGAAAAGCAGGGACTCTTTCCCCCTCCCTGGTGAGCGGGGGGGGGGGGTCCTTTCCCCCACCCTGCCCACCTCCGGGTTTGCAACCCGGGTCGGCGGAGGAGGATGGCAGCTGTGGCAGGAGGCGGTTGGGATGGTGAGGTGTGGGGGCAGAGCAGCAGCCGGGGGCCCCTTCACTGGGGAAACGGGGGAGCCGAGGGTCGCGTGCCCGCCAGCCAACAATGGAAGCCAAGTGCCTCCTTGCTGCCCTGCCAAGGGACACTTCCTGGTCCCTGCAGATGACACAACCCCCACCTCAACACACACACACACACTGCAAACAAAGACCCGGCAATCCTCCCAAGGTTTTTTTGTTTCTTCCTTGCTAATTGAGGGGAGCCGCCGTTGGGGTTGAACGGAGGGAGGGTTGGGGGTTGGTGGCTGTCCCGAGATCCGCACAGCAACCTGATCCGTCACTCCTTTGTCCCCCCTCCCCATGTCCCCTCCCCTTTATACAGGCATGGCGGTAAGAGGGCCACTCTGGGCTGGTCAGCAGCGCCCTGTTTACACACACAACGTCACAATGGAGTCCTGTTTCCTGTCTTGAATGCTGCACAACCCCACTCTGGGGTTTTTTAGCCTTCTGTTCCCCCACCCCCCTCCCCCTTCCCGGCATGTCTTTCCCGTGGGCCCAAACATGGCGGGAGGGGTGTGGGTGGGGGCGCCAGAAGCTGGCTATGGAACAAGCCTGCTGGGGGTTGGGGGCCCACAGCCGAGGGGGTTTTCACACACACACACCCCAATTTTCTCGGGCAAAAAGCCTTTGGGTGTTCAGGATGGGTTGAAAAGCTTTGGGCCTGCTGTTTTTTTTATCCCCTGGTCACAGGTACGCTGCCCCCCCCCCAACCCGGCTTTCTGGAGAGCTCGGGTTGCCGTCTACTGAAAACTGTGGGGATGGGGGACCCATGGCTTCTGTTCCCCCTGCCCCCTCCCCCCAATTTTTATTTCCCTTTCCAAAGCACAAGAGCAAAAGGAGAGAAAAAAAAAAAAGACGGAGACTTCTCTTCGGTGGGGGGCCTCGCTCTCTCTGGGTTTCTTTTCGTTGTCACATTGCCCCCTCCCCTCCCTCTTGAGAATGTATTTTTGGTCCTGGGGAGGGGGCTTTGCAGCCCTTCACCTTCTCTGACACACACACACACACACACACCTGGTTTGTATATAACTGTACTGATACCTCGGTTTTTTGTGAGTGGTTATAATTTTTTTTTTTTTTTTTGGTTTCGTTTTAATTTCTCATCACAACATTGCCTTTTTTTAAAAAAAAGAAAGAAGATCATGTCCTTTTGGGGAGGGGGGGTCATTCTCTTCCCCTCCCATCCTTCCCCTCTCTCTTTTTTCTTTCTTTCTTTCTCTTTCTCTCTCTCTCTCAAGGATGCTGCCGTTTGATGTAGTTTTACAGGTTCTAGATTAAAACTTTCCAGAAAGCACCTATCTAGCGTCGGATTCCTGTTTTTGGTTCCACATTTGCTCCAGTCCCCCCCCCACCTCACTCCCCCCACCCAGGACTCGGGACCAGCAAGGGGGTGGGGGGTGGGGAAAACACTCCTTTCCGCTCCAGCCCGGTCCAAAGTTGAGACAACCTGTGCATCTCTGGGAGACTCTGGCCGGTTTCTTATTAAAGCCAAAGAAATAAAAAGCACATGCTCCGAGCTTGTTTTTCCAAAATGATGGGGAGGGGGAAGGTGTAGGGCGGGGGGCTCTTCCTTGGGAGAATGTCCCAAGCTGTGGATTGGCCAAAATGATGGTGGGGGGGGAGGGATGTCCCCTGGCCCCCCTTCCAGTCAAGCACCATCCCGAAGCTTGTACCAAAATATCTTTTATTGAAAATGCCGCGTGGACTCTAAAAAGACGCCGGCGCTGAGCTGCCGGCAGAAGGGAAGAGTGGGGGGGGGGGAGCTGCTAGGTTCTCAGAAAGTTTGGGGGGGCACGTAAATGGTCCTCTTCTTCCTCTTAAGGCGACCCACAGCTGGCCTCCGATGCTCGCACACTGCTTCCAGGAGGAGAGCGATGAGTAAGTACAGAGCAGATCCGACTTCAATCCTCTTTTTTTTTTCCGGTCGTCCTTGTAGAAATTCCAAGTCTTCGTACTTCGGAATGGGGGTTTCTGATTCTGGAGCAGTTTGGCCTCTTCCCCCCACCACAAAATTGGGCAGACAGCCCCCCTTTTTTTCTCTCCTCCCCCTCAATTCATCATCCTCCCCTTCTTTTCAAGCAGTGGAAAGTACTCAGTCCAGTCCTATTCCAAGCTACATCTTCTACTGTTTTCTCATTATCCCACCAAACCCCTTACCCCAATTCCAGCATTACCCCATCCAGGACTGCCAGCTCTCCGCGATGGAGGGGAGGGCAGGAGTGGAAAGACCCCCTCCCCTTTCTCCTGCCCACCCCACCTCCTCCCCTCCCCACTGCCTCCAACCCACTCCGGTGGGCTCGTACCATTCCCAGCTGAACCCCACCCACCGGAGCCGCAACGAGACTGGCGCAGAGGGGTCCCCCTTCAGAGGGACCCCAAGGAGGGTAGAGGGGGCGGCTCTCCTGTCCCACTGAGCAGCGATGGAGGGTGCTGGGCTCCTCGCGGCGGAGCCTGGCGGGACCCCGCGGGCCGGATGAGCGGAGGCGGCAGCTGGTTGACCGAAAGTCTGGGCTGGAGGAAACGCCCTTGCTGTAAGGGCGGCGGCTGGCGGTGCAGCATGGGTGCGGTGGGCAGGGTGGGCCTCAGCAAGGGGGGAGGCTGGGAGAGCGCCACAGGGGGAGGGCGGGGAGAGGCAGGGAGGGGGGGAAGTGCAGGAGGCGGCTGGGCCAGCTGGGTTGGAGGCGGCTGCGCAGATCGCGATACGGCGGTGATCTGGACCTGCAGGGACCAAAGGAACGATGTCAGCGCCGTGGCGTGTACCCCAACGGCGCCCGGCACCCCGAAGCCTTCCCCTCACCTCGTCCTCTTCCTCGCTGCTGCTCTTCTGCTCCTGGGGGGACGAGCTGCCTTGGGCGGGGGCCGGGCTTAGGCCCTCCTGTTCGGCCTCCCACTCCTGCAGCACCTCCTCCAGGTTGAACCGCCGGCGGTAGCTGACGAAGAAGGTTTTCACCTGCGCCACCGTCTTATTGCTGATCACCTCGGCGATGGCTTGAAAGTCTTTGCCGTATTTCCGGATGGCTGACGGGGGGGAGGGGGGGGCAGGGGGGAAAGGAGAAAAGCCAAGGTTGAACAGGACAGCCTGTTCATGCACCGACCAGCAGAGCGTGGCTTCCCCGTCTCTTGTGTTGAAGAGGACAGCGCCCTCCGTCAGAACTCGGGGACAAAGCCTCCCAGGGGTGCCCCCAGGGGGAAAGTGCTGCTTATTGATCCTACTGGGTGGGTGGGCTAGAGCCCCCCCCCAAATCTTCCTAGGGAAAACTCACCCTGCACTGCCAGCAGCTGCTCATCGGTTGTCCAGCGGGAATTGAACTTGATGTTAGTCTGCAAAATTACAGGTTTGAATTGAATCTCGGAGGGGGGGGCATGCACCAGAGCACTTTGGTATCCCAAAACCAGGAAGGCCTCTGCCCCCCCCCCCAATCCTCTGTCCAAATATTGCCCCCAACTCAGTTACACAAATACTACGGCATGAATAGAATTTCTATAGCTTCTAAATTTATTTCTGCATCCACGTTTGTTATTTTGATAAGTAACGGAAAGCGGTGAACGTGTCTAATACTCCCGCCTCCTCTTCTTCCTCGTACAATAACAACAACCCTGCGAGGTGGGTAGACGGAGTTAATGGCACAAAGCCTCCCAGTCTGCTTTCAAGCGTAAGGCGGGACTAGAAGTCATGGTCTACTGATGATTGGCCCAAAGTCTTCCAGTCAGCTGTCATGCCTAAGGCGGGACTAGAATTTACAGTCTCTTGGCGATTGGCCCAAAGTTCCCAGTCATCTTTTGTGCCTAAGGCAGGACTAGAACTCATTGCCTTCTCGTGATTGGCCCAGAGTTCCCAGTCTTTCATACCTAAGGCGGGACTAGAACTCAGTCTTCTGGTGATTGGCCCAGGGTTCCCAGTCTTTCATACCTAAGGCGGGACTAGAACTCACAGTCTCCTGGTGATTGGCCCAAAGTTCCCAGTCATCTTTTGTGCCTAAGGCAGGACTAGAACTCATTGCTTCCTGGTGATTGGCCTAAAGTTCCCAGTTGTCTTTCATGCCTAAGGCGGGACTAGAACTCATTGCCTCTTGGTGATTGGCCCAAAGTCTCCCGGTCGAATGTCACACCTAAGGCGGGACTAGAACTCACCCCACCTAGTTTCCAGCCTGGAGCCTTAACCAGGCTAAACCAAAATGGCTCCCTTACTCTTAAATAAACACAAGTAATATTCCGCCTATTACACTACCTCCTATTTTGGGGAGCACAAAGTTGGACCCCTGGGGTTCCCGCATCGGCACACAGGTGAACACTCACCTCCGTTGGGCGCAGTTTATGTATCCCTTCGCCTAGTGCCTGCTTCATGCTGCTGTTGATCTGTTTGATGCTTTGCACCTAGCACGAAAAGGATTGGGGGGGTCTCAGAACGGGGTTTCCAAGTTTGGGGGCAGGAAGCACCCCACAAGCTTAAAGGATGGGAGGAGGAGACCCAAAAGGAGCTGGAGGTAAAAGTACCAACAACCTAGAACTAAGAAGAAATTTCCTGACGGAACAATTAACCAGTGGAACTCCTTGCCACCAGAAGTTGTGAATGTTCTCCAACACTGGGAGCTTTTTAAGAAGAGATTGAACAACCATTTGTCTGAAGTGGTGTAGGGTTTCCTGCCTAAACGGGGTTGGACTAGAAGACCTCCAAAGGTCCCTTCCAACTCTGTTATTCCATATCGTTCCGTTCCATTCCATTCCATTCTATATTCTATTCTCTACATATTCTATTCTATTTTAGTCTACATTCTATTTTATTCTAGTCTACGATTCTATTCTGTATTCTATTCTCTACTTCTTATTCTATATTCTACCATATTCTTTTCTCTACTTGTTCTGTTTTGTTCTATTCCTATTCCTATTCTCTCCTCTCCTCTCCTCTATCCTATCCTATCCTTATCCCTATCCCCATCCCTATTCTATTCTATCCTATCTCCTATCCTATCCCTATTCTATTTTTCCTAACCTATCCTATATCCTATCCTATCCCTATCCCTAATCTATTTTTCATATTCTATTCTATTCCATTCCATTCTTCTATTCCATTCCATTCCATTCTTCTATTCCATTCCATTCCATTCTTCTATTCTATTCTATTCCATTCCATTCCATTCCACTTTCTATTCTATTCTATTCTATTCTATTCTATTCTATTCTATTCTATTCCATTCCATTCCATTCCACATTCTATTCTATTCTATTCTATTCTATTCTATTCTATTCTATTCTATTCTATTCTATTCTATTCCATTCCACTTTCTATTCTATTCTATTCTATTCTATTCTATTCTATTCTATTCTATTCTATTCTATTCTATTCTATTCTATTCTATTCTATCCCTATCCAATCCTATTCACTTCAAATGGGAGAAAGCCAACGTTTAAACTCAGCTTCTCTCCTGCACCATTGTTCACTTTAGCAATCCTCGGCTGCCGAAGACACCATTGAAAATAAGGGCCCTGTTCAAATAAAATTTAAAAAAAAAAAAAAGCTGCAAGATTTTTGGGATTGGATTTGATTGATAGGACTGGGTACCTGGCGTTTGAGGGAAACCAGCTGAGAGTCCAGATGGCGCAAGGTGAGCACGGCCATGTCAGGGCTGGTGGAGAGGCCCGTGATGCCTTCTTGGCTCAGGTACATGCCCTTCGGAGGGCGCCGGCGGGCACGGAGAGGGTGGTGCCGATATTGGGGTAGCTGCACTTCCTTCTTCATTGGCCCAGGTTTGCTGCTGGGGGGCTTCGGATAACTAGGCTGAGGGGGGGAGAGAGAGAGAGAAGAGCGAGAGATGAAACGGGGTGGAGACCCACCTCTGGGTCTTGATCTGGTACAGGTAGTCCTCGACTGACGAACAAAACTCCGTCGCTAAGCGAGAACCTTTGCGAAGTGAGTTTCGTTCCGTTTTACAACCATTCTCGCCACAGTCGTTGGGTTAAGTTAGCAACTCGGTTGTTAAGTGAATCCGGCTTTGCCCCCCCCCCCCCCGCCCTCCCCCCATTGACTTTTGCTGTTCGGGAGGTCACAAAAGGGGACATTGCAACGTCATAAATATGAGTCAGTTGCCAAGAGTCCTGGAATTTTGACCCCGGGAGACGCTGCGAGGCTCATGAAAAATGCCCATTTTCTTCCGGGCTATTGTAACTTCCAACCGTCGTTAAACGGAAAGTTGTAAGTTGAGGACCTACCTGTATTGGTACCCTGCTGGACCCCGGCTGCGTGTTCGAGCCTTCCCGGTCCCTTACCTCCTTCTTGGGATCCATGGCATCAAATTCCCCTTCGCTGGCCTGCCGTGCGTCTTCTAATTCATCGTTGCTGTGGGGAAAATGTGGCACTTGTGAGCGGAGTCTTCTCCAGCCACCCCAGAGCTTCTCATCCTAGATCCTGTTTCCATCTAATTGGGGGTTTATCCTAGTTTGTTTCCCACTTCTCAGACACAACTTCCCATAAAAACACCTCTTTGTGGTTGGCCTGTTTCTTCATCTGCGTCCTTTCCATTCACTCTCTTTCTTTCTCTCTCTCTCTCTCTCTCTCTCTCTTCCACACGCACACACACTTTTCTCATTCTTTCTCTCACACATACTTTCTTTTTTTCTCCCCTCTTTCTTTCTCCCTCTGGCTCCCTCTTTCTCTCTCACACACACACTTTTTCTCACTCTCTCACATACTTTATCTCTTTCTCTTTTTCTCCTCTTTCTTTCTCCCTCTTGCTTCCTCTTTCTCTCTTTCTCTCTCTCTCTCTCTCACACACACTTTTTCTCTTTCTCACTCACTCTTTCTCTCTCGCACACACTTTCTCTTTTTCTCCCCTTTCTTTCTCCCTCTCACTCCCTTTCTCTCTTCCTCTTCCTCTTACACATGTACACTTTCTCTCTTTCACTCTTTCTCTCTCTGACACACACTTTTTCTCTCTCACTCTCTCACTCTTTCTCTTTCTCCCTCATAAACACACTTTCTCTTTCTCTTTTTCTCCCCTCCCTTTCTTTCTTTCTCCCTCCCTCTCGCTTCCTCTTTCTCTCTTCCTCTTCCTCTCACACACATACACTTTCTCTCTCTTTCACTCTGTCCCCCTCTCTCTCTCTGACACACACTTTTTCTCTTTCTCACTCTCACTCTTTCTCTTTCTCACACACTTTATCTTTTTCTCCCCTTTCTCCCTCTCCCTCCCTTTCTCTCTTCCTCTCACACACCTACACTTTCAGTCTTTCTCTCTCTGACACACTTTTTCTCACTCTCACTCTTTCTCCCTCACACTTTTTCTTTTTCTCCCCTCTCTCCCTCTTGCTTCGTCTTTCTCTCTTCCCCTTTCTGTCATACACATACACTTTCTCTCTCTTTCACTCTTTCTCTCTCTGACATACACACTTTTTCTCACTCTTTCTCTCTCACACACATTCTCTTTTTCTCCCCTTTCTTTCTCCCTCTCGCTTCCCCTTTCTCGCTTCCTCTTTCTCTCACATACATACACCTTTTCTCTTTCACTTTCTCTCTCTGACACACACTTTTTCTCTTTCTCACTCACTCTCACTCTTTCTCCCTCACAAATACACTTTCCCTTTCCCTTTCTCCCCTCTTCCTTTCTCCCCCTCGCTCCCTCTTTCTCTCTCCTCTTTCTCTCACACACATACACTTTCTCTCTCTTTCACTCTTTCTCTCTCTCTCTCTGTCTCTCTCCCCCTCTCTGACACACACACACTTTTTCTCACTCTTTCTCTTTCTCTCTCACACACACTTTCTCTCTTCCGCTTTCTGTCAGCTTTGGAAGCCCCGGAAGCTTCCACGCTGCCAACTTCTTGCGCTTGGGAAAGTAGGAGGGGGTGATTTGATAGAGCGATTTTTGTTAGACATAATAGCATTCTTCTTTTCGGTCAAGGTCAGGGTGTCCCTGCATCTGGAGGAGGAGTGGTTGCAGTGGGGCCTTGTGAGGGACTGATGGGTGCAGGGGCTGGATTTGGGGTTTTGATTTATTGAGGGAAAACCTGGAACTCTCAGATTCGGGTTTTTCCCAGATGTGCCAGTATACCTATTCCAATAAATGAAGATTTTGAGATGAAGCTTTTCTCTCTTGCTTTCTCTTTTTCTCCCTTTTCTCCCTCTCCCTCCCTCTTCCTCTTTCTCTCACATACACTTTCTCTCTCTTTCACTTTCTTTATCTCTCTCTCACACACACACTCTTTCTCACTCTTTCTCTCACACACACATTTTCTCTCTTTCTCTCTCTTTCTCTTTTTCTCTCCTCTTTCTCCCTCTTGCTCCCTTTCTCTCACACACACATACACTTTCTCTCTCTCACACACACACACACATTTTTCTTTCTCATTTTCTCTTTCTCTCTCGCACACTTTCTTTCTCTTTTTCTCCCCTCTTTCTCCCTCTCACTCCCTCTTTCACATACACTTTCTCTCTCTCTCACACACACACACACACACACACACTTTTTCTCACTCTCTCACTCTTTCTCTCTCGCACACTTTCTCTCTTTCACTCTTTCTCTTTCTCACACAAATACTGTTTCTCTTTCTCACTCTCACTCTTTCTTTCTTTCTCTCTCACACACATACTTTCTCTCTTTTTTTCTCCCCTTTCTCCCTCTCGCTCCCTCTTCCTCGTTCTGTCTCTGAAACACATACACTTTCTCTCTCTTTCTCTCTCTCTCACACACACTCACATACACTTTTTCTCACTCACTCTTTTCTCTGCTCTTGCTCCCTCTTTCTCTCTTCCTCTTTCTCTTTCTCTCACACACTCTCTCTCTCTCTCTCTCACACACACACACAGAGCCCTGAAGAGCTGCATTTGGCCTGCATTTGATTCAGGAGACCTTTTTTGGGGGCAAGGGGATTTGACATAACCTTCTACAAAGCCCCCAAGCAAACTCCCCCCTGTGCCCTGTGGCAGACTAGATCCCTTTACTGGATCACCTGTCGTCTTTTTCCTTCCTGCTGAGCAGTTTTCGGGCTTGCCTATCCATCACGCTTGTCCGACTTCTGGTCTTCTTCCAAGAGTAGTAATATTTCACCAGGCTGGGGATTAACTTGTCAGGAAGCTACGTGAGATGGATGGAGAGAGAGAGAGAGAGAGAGAGAAATTGGTGCATCAGTTGGCAAGTGATGATCCAGTCAGCCTTATCTGGAGAGTGTCTATGGTCAAGAAATCCAGCTTCTAACTAAGCTTTTGTATAATAATCAACCCTCAGTAAAGGGCTCACTGGATCCACACTTTTGTCCCAAACTTGTGAGTTTGGCTTCTCACACAATGCAATTAAAATGACTTCAGTTGCCAAGCATCTGAGCTTTGATCACATGACCCCAGGGATGCTACAACGGTCGTTAAGTGTGACAGACGGTCCTAAATCCCTTTTTTTCAGTGCCGTTGTAACTTTGAACGGTCACTAAATGAACAGTTTGTAAGTCGAGGACTCCCTGCAATTGAAAACATCTCGTTCACGCGTTCATTTTTGCCACTGATTTTTTTCTTCTTTTTTTTTTTTATAGAATCAAGTTATGTCAATCAACTTCATTGGCTATCGTTATGTCAAGTTCCATCAATCAACTTCATTGGCTATCGTTATGTCAAGTTCCGTCAATCAACTTCATTGGCTACAGTTATGTCAAGTTATGTCAATCAACTTCATTGGCTATCATTATGTCCAGTTATGTCAATCAACTTCATTGGCTATCGTTATGTCAAGTTATGTCAATCAACTTCATTGGCTACAGTTATGTCAAGTTATGTCAATCAACTTTATTGGCTATCGTTATGTCAAGTTCCATCAATCAAGTTCATTGGCTACAGTTATGTCCAGTTCCGTCAACCAACTTCATTGGCTATAGTTGTTATGTCAATCAATTTATTGGCTATCTTTATGTCAAGTTACGTCAATCAACTTCATTGGCTACAGTTATGTCAAGTTATGTCAATCAATTTCATTGGCTACAGTTATATCAAGTTATATCAATCAATTTCATTGGCTATCATTATATCAATCAACTTCATTGGCTATCATTATGTCCAGTTACGTCAATCAACTTCATTGACTATAGTTGTTATGTCAATCAACTTATTGGCTATCGTTATGTCAAGTTACGTCAATCAACTTCAATGGCTTAAGTTATGACAAGTTATGTCAATTTCATTGGCTACAGTTATGTCAAGTTATGTTAATTAACTTAATTGACTATCATGTCAAGTTACATCAATCAACTTCATTGGCTACAGTTATGTCAATCAACTTCATTGGCTACAGTTATGTCAAGTTATGTCAATCAATTTCATTGGCTACAGTTATGTCAAGTTATATCAATCAACTTCATTGGCTATCATTATGTCCAGTTACGTCAATCAACTTCATTGGCTATAGTTGTTATGTCAATCAACTTATTGGCTATCGTTATGTCAAGTTACGTCAATCAACCTCAATGGCTTAAGCTACGCCAAGTTATGTCAATCAATTTCATTGTCTACAGTTATGTCAAGTTATGTTAATTAACTTAATTGGCTATCATGTCAAGTTACATCAATCAACTTCATTGGCTACAGTTACGTCAAGTTATGTCAATCAACTTCATTATCTATCATGTCAATCAACTTCATTGGCTATAGTTATGTCAAATTATGTCAATCAGCTTCATTGGCTGGCGGATAAGAAAGAGAAGAGTAAGGTGGTTTAAACCCCATCCTACCACCGGGTGAGGCCGAATGGGGCATTTATTTACCATCTGCTGGATGCGAGCAAAACTTTTCCCGTGGAAGCTGAAGGCTTGCTCAAACAGGACTTTGTCCTCCACCGTCCATTCATCGGGGAACGGCGTGAAATTGGCTAAATCGGCCAGCGACTTCTCCACGTCGTGTTTATGCCACAATAGCATCCCCAAAGCCTGTTGAAAGAAAAAAAGAGATTTGAGACCGTGGATGTGGACGTGGGGAAAAAAAATCTGTTTCTCCCAAGCCTGAAGAGGTGAGAATCCCTTTAAAAATAAGTTTCTAGTCCCCTGTGGGAAAGCTGAACTTGAAAAGGAGAAAGATGGGCCCCGATCCAGGGAAGTTTGGCTGGGCTTTTAATGCTATTTTTCTTTGTTTACCTGTTCAATGTTGTAGCCATGCTTTTCCTTGGCCATGGCGATATATTTGTCCACTAGGGGGAGAAAGAGAGCAAAGTCAGACTCTGGAAGGGGGGGGCGGAGCAATAACCGGAATAAATGAGAGAGGTAATCCTTGATTTATGACGGTTCGTTTCGTGACCGTCCGAAGTTACAACGGCACGGGAAAAAAGTCATTTTTCTTCAGTGCTCTTGTAAAGGGACCCAGATTTTTGGCAATATGCTTGATTCCGTAAGCTGCTCAGCGAGGGCACTAAAATATTTTTAAAGCAGTATACGGTTAGTCCTCCACTTACGACAGTTCATTTAGTGACTGTTCAAAGTTACGACATCACTGGAAAAAAGGCGACTTGTGACCGTCTTTTGCAGTTAACAATCTTTGTCGCGCCCCCACGATCGTAGTGATCAAAATTCAGATACCTGGCAACGGGTTCGTACTTACGACCGTTGCTGGGTCCCCCAAGGTCATGTGATCTCCCTTTTGTGACCTTAAGCCAAGCCAGTGGGGAAGCCAGACTCGATTAACAACCTGGTTAACTAACTTATCAACTGCCGCGATTCGCTTAAGAATTGTGGCGAGAAAGGTTCACGAAATGGGGCAGAACTCAACAATATAAATGTCGTGGCTCCATGGTGGCCATAAGTCGAAGACTACCACCTATATATAAAAGGCCTATTGCAATTGTCAGAAGGTCGCAAAAGGGAATCACGTAACCCCGGGACACTGCAACCGTCATAAATACGAGTCAGTGGCTGAGTGTCTGAATTTTGATCACCTGATGCAGCAACGGTCCTTAAGTGTGAAAAACGGTCGCAAGTGACGTTTTTCAGCGCCGTTGTAACTTCAAGCGGTCACTAAACGAACGGTTGTAAGTCGAGCGCTACCTGTATTTGACACCTCCCTCATTTCCACCCAAAAAAAAAACTCACAGCAATGCTGCAAAATATTTCAGCTACAACTTCTTCTCCTCCTCCATCCTTCTGGGTGTCCAAGCCTCATCCTTTTAACGGGCGCTCCCCCGAAACACCCCTGGGGACCACCGAACCCCAACACTGACCCCCCCCAAAACCTCCAACCCCGCTTTTCAGCAAAGGCTGAACTGCCTTTCCTGCTGCCAACCCCCCAACCCCCCCCCCCAGCTTCCTGCACCAGCCAGATTTAAAAAAAAAAAAAAAAAAAAACCTGGGAGCACACGAACGGCATAATAATTGCTTCTAGAGGGAGGGAGAGGGAAGGGAGGACTGCCAATCAAAGGCTGTGGAATAGATGAAATCCCACCCACCCACCCCTATCCCCCTACCCCACCCCCACCCCCTAGAAAACCTAGGGCAAGGTTGCTTCTGGAAGTGGGGTGGGCTCCAAGCAGGACGAAAGAGAGAGAGAGAGAGAGAGGAAAAAAAACCCCAACAACTATTAATTCACGCGAAGATCAAAATAGCTTGGAGGAATAAGTGGGTGGGGGGGACGGACTGGAGGGGGTGGGGGTCACAATAAGGCAAAAGCCATTGATCTGAGGCTGCCTTTCCGGCTTTTTTCCACTCACATTTGGCATCCGAGACACAGTGATTAGGTGACCAAACCAACATCCCTTTTAACTCTTTATTGCTGAACCGAGCAGGACTCTCTGGGTAGACAAAAGAGGAGAAGAGGCCATTAAGGACACACATACACACACGCAGAGAGGCCAAATCCCTCTTCCCCCAAAGGAGGGGAGGGGGGATAAAGAAGCAAGGAAGGGACGTCCCCCCCCTCACACCCCCTCCTCCCCCACCCTTCTTCCCTGCACTGTTTAAGCGGCCATCCTCACTGCTTGCTTCGGTCTTTTTTTTTTTATTATTATTTTTTATTAAACAACGGACGCTCCTCCCAACACACACACAAATACACACACTTGGCCAGCCTGCAAGAAGGGCCTCGACCTCCACCGCAGCCCCCTAACTAAGAAGCCAAAGGGGTTAATTTAAAGGGGGGGCAGGGCAGAATTTGCAAGGATGGAGACCTGGGGGGAGTGTTTCAAGAGGGGGACCCCTTTTAAGACTGGGGGGGGGGGAGGCGAGAGGGAAAGGAAAGAGGGGTGTGGGGAAACTGCCAGGAAGGCAGTCAAGAGAGGTCAAACCCACCCACCCCCAATTCCCCTTTTCTGGCTGCCTGGATGATATTTTATTTATTTAGCGTAACTTGCAATCACCGATATACAAATGTAGTTTGAATAAAGAAGGAAAGAGAAGTGTTGGGGGGGGGGAAGCAGCTTTCCTAGTTGCCTGCAGTCTGGGAAAAGGAGGTGGGAGGGGGTGGTTTGTTCCTTCCCTGCTCTCCCCCTCCCCACCCCTTATTTCTCCCCCCCCCTTTTCCTTTTTACCTGGTTTGCACTCTGGAATGACTGCCTGGTAATCTGCTCCCACTCGGATCATGCTATCTGCGAAGGAACAAGAGAGGGCACACACACAAAAAAAGAGAGAGAGAGAGAGAGAAAAAACTCGGACCGGCTTCTCAAGTTAACACGGGGGGGGGAGGAGGGGAGGGAGGGGGAAGGGAGGACAACAGCTGGCTTCCTGAGGGTGCCCGAAGTTGCCCAAGGGGAAACCCACCCCCCCCCGCTTCAGATGCCCAGTGCACTTCCAACATTTGGGCTTCTTGGCCCCCATTCGGGATCGGGAGCATCTGCGAGCATCTTCGGGCATACCCGCCCCCCCCTCCAGGAAAAAAGCTTTGGCTGAAAGGGACGCGGGGTGGGGGAGGGGAGGGTTTGCAGATGTGTTAAAACAATGGCAGGCCCCACCCCCACCCCCCCGCTGCCCACAGCATGCCAAAGCCCTCACCTGAATGCCCCCCCAGCCCACCCCGTAGCAGGGCCAGCCCTTCCCTCCTGGAAAGAAAGTGGCATTCAGTGTTTTTACTTGCTTGGCCTGCTGGTGGGAGTTGGGAGATGGGCTGGGTAGGGGCCACTTTGGGGCCCCGAGGGAGCTTTCTTTCCACCCCCCCGCCCCATATTCCCCCCAAAATCAAAGCTCTGATCCCTCTCCAAAGTGAAGCAGCTTTGAGGAGAGTTGGGAAAGAGCCCCTGAGGCTGGAAACACCCCCTCCCCACCTTCCTTGGTCCTGGCTTGCTGTCTTAGGGTTCCAGGCGTACCATCCCTGAAACCTTTGGGCCCTGGAGAATCAAGGCCCCTTTTGGGATGCCCCCCCCCACACACACACCCCCAGAAAACAACAAGAGGAGAATAACTGAGAAACCTGCTAAGGCCCCCCTGTCTATTCCTGCCTCCCCCCCCCACCCCGCCAGCTGCTGTCCTTTTGATTAGTTCTTCCTTCCTTCCCTTTCCCTCCCCTTTGTTACTCCTTCCTTCCTCTTCCTTTCCCTCCCTTCCCTTTCCCTCCCCTTCATTACTCCATCTCCCTCTCTCTTCTTTCCTCCCTCCCTCCTTCCTTCCCTCCCCTTCTGTCCTTTCCTTTCCCTTCCCTCCCCTTTGTTACTCCTGCCTGACTGCCTGCCTCTCTTCCTTCTCCTTCCCTTCCCTCATTAGTCCATCTCTCTCTCTCCTTCCTTCCCTTTCCTTCCCCTCCATTACTCCATCTCTTCTTCCTTCCTTCCTTCCTTCTTCCTTCCTTTTCTTTCCCTTCCTTCCTTCCCTTTCCTTCCCCTTCCTTCTTCCCATTCTTCCCTTCCTTCCTTCCCTTTCCCTTCCTTCCTTCCCTTCCCCTTCATTACTTCATCTCCTTCCTTCCTTCTTCTTTTCTTTCCCTTCCTTCCCCTTCATTACTCCATCTCCCTCTTTCTTCCTTCCTTCCTTCTTCCTTTCCTTTCCCTTCCTTCCTTCCCCTTCATTACTCCATCTTCCTTCCTTCCTTTCCTTTCCCTTTCCCTTCCCTTCCTTACCCTTCCTTCCTTCCTTCCTCCTTCCTTTCCCCCTTCCTTTCCCTTTTCTACTTCATCCCCTTCTTCTCCTCCTTCCTTTCCTTCCCCCTTCCCTTCCCTTCCTTCCTCCCTTTCCTTCCCCTTCATTACATCTCTCCTCTTCCTTCCTTCCTTCTTCTTCCTTCCTTTTCTTCCTTCCTTCCCTTCCCTTCCTTCCCCTCATTACTCCATCTCCTTCTTCCTTCCTTCCCTTTCCTTCCCCTTCATTACTCCATCTCCTTCCTTCCTTCCTCCTTTCCTTTCCCTTCCTTCCTTTCCCCTTCATTACTCCATCTCCCTCTTCCTTCCTTCCTTCCCTTCTCCCTTCTCCCTTCTCTCTCCCTCCCTCCCTCTTTTGATATCCTTAAACAGCTGCTAAGCAGCAGCAAGATCTGGAAACATTTAGCCAATGACATGCCAAGCAGCTCCCAAGCTTTCCCTTCCTGGCACAAGGTCTCAGGAACACATGGGGGGGGTGTAGGGGGGGGCAGCTGAGAAGGTTCTCAGAAGGATTCAAATTGGGGTAACCTCCAACCATCCAGCCTCTTTTTTTCCAGGATGAGTTGGGGAGGGGGGGGGAGCCATTTCAACTTCCAAACAGGTAGCGCTCCCTAGTGACTTCTAAGGGGGAGGGGGCTCATGCAACCCGTTTCCCCTCCCTCCCTCCCCCCCCCGCACAATACCTCCTCTGCATTTCGTGGGGGGGGGAATCAAGGTAGGTTTGGCCACCTTTGGTGAGCGATATTTCAATGGGGTGGGAATGACTTAGCAGAGACAGATGGGCATTGAAGCAGCTTGAGCTTGTGCTTTCCCGGCCCCTCCACCACGGAAGTAGTAATTGGGGGGGGGTGGAATTTGCAAAGCTTGCCCAGAAGGCCCCCCCTCCCCACAAAGGGATCCAGAGAAACCTGGCTGACCAAAATATGGGTGGGAGGGATGCTTAATCTACCCAGCAAAAAATCAGTCAAAAGGAGCTCGTTTGGGGGGGGATGTCTTTCTCTGGCCGGTGGGCTTCCTGCCCCCCCTTCCTCCAGCAGTAGCCTTGCAAGCACGCTTCTCCCCCTCCCCAACCGAGAATCTTGGCTGCGTGAGGAACAGCCCCCCCCCCCACTCTGAGCCATGGGGAGGCTCCTTCCATCCACATCCTCTCCCTCTAGAGATGCTAAACAAAGCCAGCGGAGTGGGGGGGTGGAGGCGGCGGTGCAGGAAGCTCTCCCCCCCCCCCGCCCGGCCATGCCTAAAGGGGAGCAAGAGCTGAGTGGGGGGGGGAGGACCCAATGGAGCGCTCTCAAAGCGCCCAACTTCCCAATTTTAGGCTTTGGGGAGTGGGGGGGGGGAAGGATGAAGTGGTCAGCGACCTGAAGCATCCTTTCTCTCGCCCCATTGGCGAAGCAAAGGGAGGGGGGCAAGGAGATTGCCCAAAGGGCACCCCCTGAGAGGGGGGGGGAGAGGGAGGGCGGTGCATTGTCTCACCCAGGCAGCCCCCAACCACGGGACGCTGGAGGAGGAGAAGAGGGGGGGGGTCTGTTACAAGGCTACCCACCGCGACCCAGACCTCTGGCCTCCCCTTCTCCTACACACACACACACGCCCCCCCCACGCATAAACTCCGGGCCCATCTGCCTTCCCCCCCCCCCGATGCCCATCCCCTTCTCCGCCAACCCGCCTTATTGTTATTGTTGTGGTGGTGGAAGTCGCGGAGCTCATCGGCACGCTCTTTCCCGGGCCAAAACCGGGGGGGGGCTCTTTCCCAGCGCCGGGGAGAGAGGGGGGTCCCAGATCAGCCCCCACGCACCCACCCGCCGTGTGTGTCCCCCCAGGACGAAGGCAGATGGCCTCGCGTGGGGTGCAGAGCAGGGCGAGGAGGTTCTAAGCAGCTCCCCGTCCATCATCACCCCCATTTGGTTCCTTCTCCCCCCCCCCGGGAGACTTTTTTTGGGGGGTCGAGACGGCTGGGGCCCCGGGGGCCCCGATCCTGCTCCCCTTCCTTCCCTCCGACGCCCCCCACCCCACCCACCCGTCGGCTCACCGTGCGAGTGCTCTTCCTCACTGCTCTCGTCTTCGGAATTGGGGTGGGTACCGTTGGTGGCTGATTTGGCCCGGCTCCTGGAGAGGATCCCCGATTTTTCCATGACGGAAGGCATCTTCGCTCCGGCTGCCTCTGGCTCCCACCGCCGCCCCTGCCCCGATTTCCCAATTTCACAAGCCGCCGCTGAACCATCATCCAAGGAGGGGAAAAGAAGGCGAAGTTGGGGCGGGTTAAGGAGGACTCCCCAACCCAGAAGGCCCGGCCCCCGGTCCTATCCGGCCCGGGTGGGTGGGTAGGTGGGTTGCAGCGCGCTCTCGGCTTCTCCTGGCCCCGCGCGCCGCTTCCCCTCCCTTCCCGCGTGGGATTCCCACGCGCCGCCGCCGCCGCTGCCTTGCAAAGTTTACGGTAAACTTCCCCGGACCGGGCGCAGGCGGAGCGAGAAGAAAGAGGAGGGGGGGGGGAGAAAGCCTCGGGGGTCGCTGAGTCCCCCCCCTCCCTGGGGGAGGGGAGATCAAGGGAGGAGGAGTGGAGGGGGGGAGGTAGGGGGCGTCGCCAAGAAGGACCCCGGATGCTCTCCCTAAAAAAAAAAAAAAATTACTGGGAAAAAACAGAATGGGGGATTTAAAAAAAAAGAGAGAGAGAGAGAGAGAGGGAGATCTACAAAAGTGGGGAAGGGGCTTTTCTTTTGCTCCCTGGAAGTCGCCCCCCCCCGAGCCCTAAATCAGCCTCGCTGCCCTTTGGAGAGAGAGAGATGCAGGAAACTTGTGCAAAGGGGAGATTGCAACTCCGAGGGAGAAAAGCCCAGGTCTACGACCCCCCCCCCAACCTAACCCCCGTTTCGAGGCGGGCGGGGTCCTTGAAGCGCAAACAAAAAAAAAAAGTTGCGGACGAGCGAGCGCTGCCCTTTTCTTCCTCCTCCTCCCCTCTTTCCCTCCTCCTCTTCTTCCCTCCTCCTCCTCTTCCTTCTCCTCTTCTTTTCCTCCTCCTCCTCTTCTTCCCTCCTCCTCCTCTTCCTTCTCCTCTTCTTCTTCTCCTCCTACTCTTCCTCCTCCCTCCTCTTCTTCCTCCCTCCTCCTCCTCTTCCTCCTCCTCTTCTTCTTCTTCCTCCTCCTCTTCTTCCTCCCTCCTCCTCTTCTTCTTCTTCTCCTCCTCCTCTTCTTCCTCCTCCTCTTCTTCTCTTCCTCCTCCTCCTCCTCTTCTTCCTCCTCCTCCCGCCGCCGCCACCAGCTCCTTTCCCCTCCCGCTCGCACAATGAGTCGCAGCCCGCCGCTCTCCCCTCTCTTTCCCTCCTCCTCCTCCTCCTCCTCCTCCCCGCCCCCCCCCCCACCCAGCCTCCACCTCTCTCTCCCCCCCCCACTCCGCCCCTCTCTGGCTCTCCGGCTGCTGGTTGGGAGAAAGTAGATCCAGCCCCCCCGCCTGCCTTCGCACCTCCTCCTCCTCCTCCCCCCACAGACCCTTCCGCCGGCTCCTGGCTTGCACATCTGGCCAGAGGCGCGCGCGGAGGCGAGAGAGGGGGGGGAGAGAGAGCGCGCGCTCGAGACGGCGCGGGAGGGAGGGAGGGAAGGAGAGAAAGGGAAAGTGGGGGGGGTGGAGAAAAAGGGAAAGGGGAGAAGAGAAAGAAGGGGAGGGGGAGAGAGATAGACAGCGCTCCAGATGTGCGCGTGCCCCAAGCACGGTCCAGCCGAGGGGGGACCCCCATCTCTGGGAGAGCGCCCCCGTCCCCGGGGGTGGGTATGGGGAGCGACCCCTTTTGCGGCGGGGGTGGGGAGGGCGAGCAAAGCTGGGGTTCCCCCTTCCCCGGGCAAAGAGGCACGTGGGAGTCGCGCTCCGGTCCTTTCCAGCCGTGGCCCCCTCCTCTTGCTTGAGAGGGGAGGGGAGATGGGGGTCGACAAATAGACAAAAGCCGGCCCATCCTTCCCTTCTTCCCCCTTGCGCTCTAGACCAGGGGCAGGGGTCCCCCCCTCTCCTCTCTTGCTTTCCCTCCGCCCCCCCCCCAAGAATCAAAGCCTCCCTTCCCGCAGACCCCCACCCGATCCTGCCTGAGCATCATTCCTCCCCCCCCAATTTTAATAATAATAATAATAACTTTATTATTGTACGTGTATACATAATACACCCATACCACGAAATTCACCTAACACCCAAAGACCAGGTCCAACACGCATAACAAACCCCACTCCCGCCCACCACAAATTCACCACCCAAACATCCACACGACAGACCAAGAAACCCCCCTCCCATCTGGCTGTGGGGCAAGGGGGTGATTTCCCCCACCCACCCACCCAATGGTCCTATGGATGGAGGGGGGGGAAGTTTCTGGAGCAACTGGTCAGGATGGTGTCCCCTCCTCTCTCCTCCCCATCAAAAGCCTCTCAGGGCAATGGATGGATGGATGGATGGATGGATGGATGGATGGATGGATGGATGGACCAGCATTTCTCTTTTATCCTGGGGGTGGGGCAGGGGAGAGAGAGGGTGTCTCAGAGGCTGAAATGCTGCCCTCCGGCAAAAGTTTCCCAAAATTATGGGGCAAAGGAAGGTTTGTTTGTTTTTGTTTTCCCTTTCTGGGAGAAAATTTGCAGAGGGGAAGAAAAAAAAGGGGGTGGAATTTTGGATCCAGCATCTGGGATCAGCAAGGGGTTGGGGTGGAGAATGTATTTCCGGAGGTGTGTAAAATTGAGGGAAGGAATTATTGTAGGTACAGTTTGCACAGTTCGCAGGATACTTTTAACCTGGTTATAGCTGAAGATATGGCGCATTCCCACATTACTCTAGGTTTTTGGGTGGTTTAAACTTAATGCGTTTTGAACGTGGCTTCTTAGCGTACAACGAGAACTTCTTGAACCTAGAAAACAGCTGCGTTCTCTTGGGTGTCCTTAGCCGGTCTCGACCCAGATGTGTTCTGATAAAAAAATGACTTCTGCATCCCTCTGTGTATTAAATTTGGGATGTTCTTAGACAGCAATCTCTTCCTTTTGATTTCCCAAAGAAGTAAACAGAGATCCTGGCCAGGAATATCTAGGATAGCGGCTGATTTAATGGTAGAGGGGCAGTGTTTTTCCAACTTTTGGCAACTTTTAAAATGGGTGGACTTTAATTCCCAGAATTGAAGTGGCTGGGGGATTCTGGGAGTTGAAGTTCCCCCATCTTAAAGCAAGCTGGCTGGGGGATTCTGGGAGTTGAAGTCCACCCATCTTAAAGCAAGCTGGCTGGGGGATTCTGGGAGTTGAAGTTCCCCCATCTTAAAGCAAGCTGGCTGGGGGATTCTGGGAGTTGAAGTCCACCCATCTTAAAGCAAGCTGGCTGGGGAATAAAGCTGGAAGGGACTTTGGAGGTCTTCTAGTCCAACCCTCTGCTCAAGCAGGAGGCCTTATGCCCATTTCAGACAAATGGCTGTTCAGGTCTCTTCTTGAAACCCTCCAGTGATGGGAGCTCCCACAACTTCTGGAGGCAGGCTGTTCCACTGCTTAATTGTTCTGAAGGCCAGGAAATTTCTCCTTGATTCTAGGTTGTTTCTCTCCTTGATTAATGTCCACCCATTGCTTCTTGTCCTGCCTTCAGGGGCTTTGGAGAATAGGCTGAGGCCCCCTCCCTCTTCTAGGGAGCAGCCCCTCAAACCCTGGAATGCTGCTATCGTTGGCACCCCTGGTCCTTCTTTTTTCTCTAGACTCACCATACCCAGGTCCTGCAACCGTTCTTCATAAACCTCTTCCAGCATTAAATAATTCTTCTGCTTTTTTTGCTCAAAACCCCATTCCAGCTTTCCATGAAGCTCCCGTGCTCATCATCGGTATCTCTCCTTCAGTTTGTTTTGGTCTGTTTTTCCTCTTCCTCCACCTCCTCCTCCTCCTCTTCTTCTTCTCCACCTTCTCCTTCGCCTCCTCTTCTTCTTCCTCTTCTTCCTCCATCTCTTCCTCCTCCTATTCTTCTTCTCCACCTCCTCCTCTTCTTATTTTCCTCCTCCTCCCCCTCCTCCTGTTCTTCTTCTTCTTCCTCTTCCTCTTCCTCCTCCATCTCTTCCTCCTCCTATTCTTCTTCTCCACCTCCTCCTCTTCTTATTTTCCTCCTCCTCCCCCTCCTCCTGTTCTTCTTCTTCTTCCTCTTCCTCTTCCTGCTCCATCTCTTCCTCCTCCTATTCTTCTTCTCCACCTCCTCCTCCTCTTCTTATTTTCCTCCTCCTCCCCCTCCTCCTATTCTTCTTCTTCCTCTTCCTCTTCCTCCTCCATCTCTTCCTCCTCCTATTCTTCTTCTCTACCTCCTCCTCCTCTTCTTATTTTCCTCCTCCTCCTCCTATTCTTCTTCTTCTTCCTCTTCCTCCTCCATCTCTTCCTCCTCCTATTCTTCTTCTCCACCTCCTCCTCTTCTTATTTTCCTCCTCCTCCTCCTCCTCCTCCTATTCTTCTTCTTCCTCTTCCTCTTCCTTCTCCATCTCTTCCTCCTCCTATTATTCTCCTCCTCCTCCTCCTCTTCCTCCTCCTCCTCCTCCTCTTTTTCTTGGGGATGGGAGTCCTTCTTGCAATCAGATTTTCTGAACCATTTTAGGCAACTAAACGGTAATTTTGGGGGGGGGAACCCCAGTACAGCTAGCCCTCGACTTACAACAGTTCACTTAGTGACCATTCACAGTTACAACCGCACTGAAATATGTGGCTAACGACCGTTTTTCCACACTTAGGACTGATCAAAATTCAGATACCTGGTAACTGATACATATACAAAAAGTATGGAGGCTATTGCTTAACGCATTGTAAGCCGCCCTGAGTTCTCCAGAGAAGGGCGGCGTGTAAATCGAACCAATAAATAAATAAATAAATAAATAAATAAATAAATAAATAAATATTTATGATGGTTGTAGCCTCCCTGGGGAGGGGGGGGTGTCACGTGATCCCCTTTTGCGAGCTTCTGAAAGGCAAAGTCCACGGGAAAAAGATTCGCTTAACGACCTTGCGACTCATTTAACAACCGTGGTGACTCCCTGGCTGTAAAAACAGGCTAAAAAAAATTTAACTTGACAAGCGTTGGTAGTACAGTGGTCTAAGGCACCGTTATTAAGCTGTTATTAAGACCAGCTGCCTGCAATTACTGCAGGTTCGAATCTCGCCAAGGATCAAGGTTGACTCAGCCTTCCATCCTTTCTAAGGTGGGTAAATTGAGGACCCAGTTTGTGGGGGCAATAAGCTGACTTTGTATAAAATATACAAAAGTATGAAGGCTATTGCTTAGCACATTGTAAGCTGCCCTGAGTCTCCGGAGAAGGGCGGCATATAAATCAAATTAAAAAAAAAAAATTAGCACCAAATTTTGGGCTCCGTTGTGATCGTAAATCGAGGACTGCCTGTAATCCCACCCTCCTTCTCCCCCCCAGTTGCTGCTGTGCTTTTTCTCTCCATCCAAAACCCGAAAACAGAGCGCAGATTTTTTGCCCCCCCCCTCCCCGCACGGCCCCTGCCCTCAATTTGAGGGAGAAAGCCCCACGCCCCAGAAAGAAAGAAAGGGAACAATGGCTGCAGAAGAGAAGCAGAGGAAAACATTGGAAAAGAGAACGAGAGCGGGGTGGGGTGGGGGGAAAAAAACCTGCCTCTTTCCCCTATGTTTTGGAAAAACACTTTGATGTCCAAGGATCGGGGTGCTGTGAAATTGGGGAAGGGGTGACATTGCCTGGGGCCAATCGCCCAGAGTCTTGGTGGAGAATTTTTATTTGTTTTCTGGTTGGAGAGACATGCAGAGGTTGGGAGGGGGGTTTTGGTGGAAGAGGGGAAGAGAAATGCATAGCTTAAAGGGGTTTGCCCTCCCCCCCCCCAGATGAGGGTCTCCCCATTTGCAAGTGCTCGGCTTTCATTTTTTCCAAGGAGAAGAGGGCAACCACGTGCCCTCGGTGGGGTGGGGGGGGTGGGAGGGGAGAAGAGAAGAGAACTAGCCCGATTTTTCCACTGTAGCACACACAGACTATATTGTTTATTTATTTATTTATTAGTTCAATTTATATGCCGCCCTTCTCCGGAGACTCAGGGCGGCTTACAATGCATTAAGCAATAGCCTTCATACTTTGGTATATCCCTGCTTAGTAGGGCTTTCGCCCCCACCCCCAAAGCGGTGTTCTTTTTTTTATACGAAGTCAGCTTATTGCCCCCCACAATCCGGGTCCTCATTTTACCTACCTCGGAAGGATGGAAGGCTGAGTCAACCTTGAGCCTGGTGAGATTTGAACTTGCAGTAATTGCAGGCAGCTGGTGCTACTTAACAGTGTTTTAGTCTGCTGCGCCACCAAGGCTCATATAGGTAGCCCTCCTCGATTTACGGCCACGATTGAAACACAGCCCCTCCCCAAATTTCTTTCTTTTTTTTTTTAAATAGTTTTTTTTATTTATTTATAATTTTATTAAAACACACATTTGACCTTTGCACAACATACAACATATAAATATCTTATCGTTTTTAAGCGCTGTTTCATAGTGGTTTTTATTGAACATTTTCCAACTTTAAAAGTTGGGAAGAGTCCCTGGAGGTCATCTAGCCCAACCCCCTGCTCAGGCAGGAGACTCTGTACCATTTCAGACAAATGGCTGTCCAATCTCTTCTTAAAAGCCTCCAGCGATGAAGCATCCATAACTTCTGGTGGCGAGCTGTTCCACTGGTTAATTGTTCTCACTGTTAGGAAATTTCTCCTTAATTCCAGGTTGTTTTGATTAGTTTCCATCAGTTGCTTCTTGTTCTGTCTTCAGGTTGATCCCCACCCACCCCTCTTCTTTGTGGCAGCCCCTCAAATATTGGAAGATGCTCTCCTGTCTCCCCTGGTCCTTCTCTTCACTAGACTAGCCGTGCCCAGTTCCTGCAACCGTTCATCGTAGGTTTGAGCCTCCAGTCCCCTCATCATCTTTGTTGCTCTTCTCTGCACTCTTTCTAGAGTCTCCACATCTTTTTTTTATAGTGCGGTGACCAAAACTGGATGCTGTATTGAAGGTATCAGTGAGATCAGTTGGTTCTTGAGGTCTGAGATGGCTGGACTATCCCCCCAACCCACCCCTGAAAAAATAACACTGATGGGAAACAATACCTAGAACGAATTCCAGATGAATGACACTGAAAATCAAGTCAAGAACACATATTTTATTTGTGTCTCTCAGCCCGGTTTAGTATTTTAGCGAGGGCCTCCCCCCCCCGACTTTCCTCGCTTTTCGGCTCGAGAATCGAAGAAAACAAGGTGTCCCGGATTTCGTCAACCTCCTTGTTGAAGGAAGCGTACCTGCCACCCAAAACGTGTAAAATAAAGAATAAAAATAAGGTGAGATTTGGAGAAGCAGATCTCTGAAACGCTGCTTCTCAAAAGATTTTTTTTTAACTGTTACAGAGTTGGAAGGGACCTTGGAGGTCAACTAGTCCAACCCCCTGGGATTTGAACCACCGAACTGCCGACCTTTCTGATCGACAAAGCTCAGCGTCTTAGCCCCTTGAGCCACCTAGTCAGATGTGAAACTATTCTGTTCCCAAATATTAAAAAAATAAAAATAAAACAAAATTTATCTCCTCCTGAGATAATTAGGAGAACGACTTGCTAACTCAGCCCCTAAGAAAAGAAAAAACCTCTCTGCATACCCCAGACTCATTTTCCCAGATCCTCTCTTTCTATTTTTTTTATTGATTTATTACTATACATTATGACAAACATATAACATACAACGTATAAATATATCCTCTTTTTAACAAATGTTTCTTCGTGGTCTGCTTTCCACTGTGATTTTCCACACACCCCACATGTCTCTCATATTGTTTCATTCTCTTCATTGTCCCCTTTTTGATTGATTATAATATATTTTCTACTCCTAATAGCCTTGATTTTATACATTTCTATATATTTGTTTCAGATGCCTGAAAAAACCCATTAATGCTTAAAAAAATGCTTTTTTTTCTCCCTTAAAACAATTAGCTAATATTTATATATATATTATATACACTGCTCAAAAAAATAAAGGGAACAGAAGCAGAAGACATCCGAGATCTGAATGAATGAAATAGCCTTATTAAATACTTCGTTCGTTACATACAGTAGTTTTGTATTCCCTTTAGTTGTTTGAGCAGTGTATGTAACGAACAAAGTATTTAATAAGGCTATTTCATTCATTCAGATCTCGGATGTCTTCTGCTTGTGTTCCCTTTATTTTTTGAGCAGTATATATAAATATACATATATATTTGTTTTGTTTTCTTTTCGTAGGCCTTTATGTGTATTTCTCTTTAGCCAGGTTCTTCCTACGTAAACCAATATTTTTATGCAGCCCTAGTTCAGTGAAATCACAATCCACTAGTTTCTAGGTTTTTTTTGTGCAGCCAGCAAACACTCTGCTGCCCATTGGGAGACAAAGGGTGCTTGCTGGCTGCCTGAAAAAAGCCTAGAGATTAGTGGATTGTGATTTCACTGAACTAGGGCTGCATAAAAATCTTGGTTTATGTAGGAAGAACCTGGCTAAAGAGAAATACATACATACATACATACATTATATATATATATATATATATATATATATATATATATATATATATATATATATATATATATTTTCTCAGGTTTTCGCGGTGTTTGTATGTAGGTCTTTGGTTATTCGGGTCTTCTCCCACGTAAAATTGGAGGTGTCTTGGCGACGTTTCGACGAAATCTCATTCGTCATCTTCAGGCTGGTGTTCTCGGCTTCATGCTTCCAGGAGCAATTGCTGGAAGCACGAAGCCGAGAACACCAGCCTGAAGATGACGAATGAGACTTCGTCGAAACGTCGCCAAGACACTTCCAATTTTACGTGGGAGAAGACCTGAATAACCAAAGACCGATATATATATATATATATATATATAAATATAAATATAAATATAAATATACATAATATATATATAATGTATATATAATATACAATATATATATATATATATATATATATATATATATATATAATATAATAAATATATATAATGAGGTTTATATATATAAACCTCAGAAAACATATAAATATACATATATACAGTGTTCAAAAAAATAAAGGGAACACAAGCAGAAGACATCCGAGATCTGAATGAATGAAATAGCCTGATTAAATACTTTGTTCGTTCCATACGGTAGTTTTGTGTTCCCTTTAGTTGTTTGAGCAGTGTATAAATGACTGTATGTAAAGAACAAAGTATTTAATAAGACTATTTCATTCATTCGGATCTCGGATGTCTTCTGCTTGTGTTCCCTTTATTTTTTTTGAGCAGTATATATTTGTTGCATACATATTTTACATTTTAACCCTCCCTTTCTAAATCAGGGCTCTCTCACAAGTCCAGTGCACGAACCAACCTGCCTGTCTATCTGTCTGCCTTTTTTTTTTTAGTTCCCCTTTCAACCTTGATTTCCCTTCCTTTTCCGCTTTTCCTAACCTTCTCCATCCCCACCCCTTCCATTTGCCCTCCCACTGGAACAAGAGAAAGCAATTGCATTGTCTAAAAACAGACACCTGCTCACTTGCCTCTCTCCTTCTGGGTGTGCAATATCCACCCCCCCCATCTCTCTCTCTCTCTCTCTCTCTCTCACACACACACACACACACACCATAGCAACAGGCCTAGCTGCTGTAGGAGAAAAGGGCTTCCGATAAGAGCCCCCCGCCCCCCCCCAGCTTGGTGCCATTTGCAAGAGGAAGCTTGAGTTTGCAAGCGCAATTGGAGCAGGGTGCCAAACCCTTGCAAAAATACCGTCGCCGCTATAAAATCAGAAGCAAAGGCCACCTTGCTACTTACACACTCACCCACACCCACACCCTTGGTGAGTTCCTCCTGTTTGTGCCACTCTTTGGTTTTCTCCAAACACCAGCCTGGGGGGGGGGAGCTGAGCTGAGTGCAAGCACCAGGCAATCTTGCTGGGAAGAAGCCAGCTGCCGTGCTTGCAAGAATACCCAGCAGCCGAGATATACAGATTGACAGAGTTGGGAGGGACCTTGTAGGTCATCTAGTCCAACCCACCCCCTTTGCCCAAGCAGGAGACCCTACACCGTGTCTGGCAAATGGGCAGTCCAGTCTCTTCTCGAAAGCCTCCAGGGATGAAGCTCCCACAACTTCCGAAGGCAACTTCTGTTCCATGGGTTGATTGTTCTCACTGTCAGGAAATTCCTCCTTATTTCCAGGTTGAATCTCTCCTTGATCAGTTTCCATCCAATTATTCCTTCTCTGGCCTTCAAAGGTGCTTTGGAAAATAACCTGACCCCCTTCCTCCTCTCTGTGGCAGCCCCTCAAATATTGGAAGATGCTCTCCTGTCTCCCCTGGTCCTTCTCTTCACTAGACCAGCCAGGCCCAGTTCCTGCAACCGTTCATCGTCTGTTTTAGCCTCCAGTTTCCTCCTGCAAAGAGGAGAAATGTGGGGAAAAGGCTCAGGATGAGGAAGGCTTCGGGGTTTGTTGCAAAAGGACAGCATTCCTACATTCAGGAGGAGTGCTTGTGGGTCACTCTCGGGACACAATCGCGGGATGTTTTAAAACCTGCTTAAACCTTGCAAACCAAATCAAATAGAGGTTTTTGCATTTCCAGTTTTGTCCTGAATCCAAAATGGGACAACTTGCCACGGCCGATTCAATACAGGTATTCCTCCAACTTACGACCATTCATTTAGCGACCGTTCAAAGTTAACGACGGCACCCAAAAAAAATGTGACTGGTGATCTTTTTTCACACCGAACGCCCGTCCCCATGGTTACGTGATCAACATTCGGACGCTTAGCAATGGGTTCGTATTTATGACGGTCGCAGTGTCCCCAGTGGGAGGGGGGGCGGTGTCACGTAATTCCCCTTTTGCGACCTTCTGACAAGCTAAGTCTGAAGAGCCTGACTGGCGTAGGAGGCTAAGGCCTCCTACTAAGGCAGCATTTAACATCCAGCTGTCTGCAATTACTGTGAGTTCGAATTTCGCCAGGTTCAAGGCCGACTCAGCCTTCCATCCTTTCTAAGGTGGGTAAAATGAGGACCCAGTTTGTGGGGGCAATAAGCTGACTTGGTATAAATATACAAAAGTATGAAGGCTATTGCTTAACGCATTGTAAGCTGCCCTGAGTCTCCGGAGAAGGGCGACATATAAATCAAATTAAAATTAAAAAAAAAAAGTCCATGGGCAAAGCCAGATTCACTTAACAACCGTAGCTGCAGGGATTCACTTAACAACTGTGGCAAGGAAAGTTGTAAAACGGGGCAAAAGTCACGACATACACGGGCTCCATTGTGGTCGCAAGTCGAGGACTGCCTGCATCAATGCCTCATTGCTACGGTCAGAAGGTTGCAAAAGGGAATCGCAGAAGACTGCCACCGTCGTAAAAATGAGCCCGTTGCAAGCATCTGAATTTTGATGACGTGACCAGGGAGGATGCTGCTCGCTTAACACTCATGTAATAACCCACAACCCCCCTCTCTTAGTCATGGAAATCCTGGCTGCCATTGTGGTCGTAACTCGAGGAATACCCGTAACTTGCAATGGCCATGCTGAGCTCCGGTTACCGCAGAGACATGGAGCAGGTTTGTGAGCTCAGCACCCCGAACAAGTGCCAGAGAAGCGTGCATTGGTGCAGCCAGGCGAGGCTGCGAAAGCAAAGACGCACTTCTGCCAGTGTGATAAGGAGACACTTGTGTGTGTGTGTGTCTCTCTCCCGGGCACTCCACCCGTCCCTTTTTCTCTCTGGAACGCGCGTGTGCAAGCAGGCATGCCAATTCCGTTCTCCTCCAACGCTGCAAGGATTTTCCTCCGGTTTTATTTTTTTTTTCCCACGACCAATCAAAAGCGCCTAAATTTAGAAGCGGCCAACTCTTTCGGCTGGGCTTTTTGGGTTGACCAATTCTCCATCTCCCACGGGGCTGTGGGTTGAGGTTTCTGGCAGCCAGGCCCATGCCAAGGACCCTTGAGGGAAACCCACCTTCACCTAGCCGCCTTCCTGCCCAGGGTGGAGTTTTTCTTTCGGTCTCCCGTCAGATGGAAAGGAACACATATGGTTTGGGCACGGATGTGTGTGCGTGTCAGGCATTCCTGCTGGCTGGTTTATGAATCACCTGGAGGGTGGGTTGTTGTTTTTTTTTGCTCATGTCACAACCCCAAAGGTTTTGGAGGGCCTGAATTGCAATGTTGGGGAGAGATTTCGATGCCCCCAAAGGAAGTGTGGTCAGCTGACAATGCTGTGATTGCATTTCTGCCCTGGTTAAGGTTACAAGCTAGGATGGCCACCTTCAAGCCACACAGGATGTCAGCTTTTCACAGGGTCAGGAAACAGATACACACAGATACAGGCAAGAAATGCAAGAATTCTGTTTTATTGGTGTTAAGTTCTATTTAACGGCATTTCCTATTGCTTCCTCCTATGGCCAAAAGACTCAATCTTGAGGTTCTTTCTCACTTCCTCCTGGTTTTCCTTACTGGTTCCACCTCCTTTTGCCACCTCCATCTCTGGGGTCTTCTACGGCTTAGCCTGAGCAGGAGGGAGACAGGAAGGTCCTCCATGAACTCAACCCTTCCCTCATCCACCCACCCCACTATCATATTCTCACATCTTCTTTACCCAGAAATACTAGTCCTGGGCTCCCTCTTCAGTTCACACAAAAATCAGGTTCCTTTCGCTGTTTCATCACTCTTCGTACCTCTTGGCAAATGTTTTTCAACCTTTAAGAGGGGTGGGCTTCAACTCCCAGAATTCCCCAGCCAGAATTTACCACCTCTGGCTGGCCCCAGAGTGGGGTGGGAATGGGGATTTTGCAGTATCCTTCTCCCTGGATTGGGGAGGGAATGGGGATTTTGTGGGGAGGGAATGGAGATTTTGCAGTATCCTTCCCCTGGAGTGGGGTGGGAATGGGGATTTCGCAGTATCCTTCCCCTGGAGTCGGGTGGGAATGGAGATTTCGCAGTATCCTTCCCCTGGAGTGGGGAGGGAATGGGGATTTTGCAGTATCCTTCCCCTGGAGTGGGGAGGGAATGGGGATTTTGCAGTATACTTCCCCTGACATCGGGTGGGAATGGAGATTTTGCAGTATCCTTCCCCTGGAGTGGTCTGGGAATGGGGATTTTGCAGTATCCTTCCCCTGGACTGGGGTGGGAATGGGGATTTTGCAGTATACTTCCCCTGGAGTGGGGTGGGAATGGGGATTTTGCAGTATACTTCCCACAGGAGTGGGGAGGGAATGGGGATTTCGCAGTATCCTTCCCCTGGAGTTGGGTGGGAATGGAGATCTTGCAGTATCCTTCCCCTGCCACGCCCACCAAGCCACGCCCACAGAACCGGTAGTTAAAAAAAAAATTGGATTTCACCGCTGCGGAAGAGGCCTGCTTCCAATGATGACCACCCCCCCACATCTTCTCCAAAGGAAACACCCCCCCACCCCCATTTTCTCCAAAGGCAAAGTTGACTTTTTGCAAAACACATCAACCCCAGTCTCACACTTACAAACACACAACACACGTGTCCGCCTTCTCTGAGAGATGCTTCCTTCTTCCTTCCTTCCATCTTCCCATCCAGGCCTTCCTAACTGCCTTTCCCCACCCACCCACCCCGCACCCAACCCCACCCCGGGAACAAAAGGCAGGGGGTGGGGGGGGGAAGTGGGTGGGGGTGGGGGAATAAATTCAGGCGAGACAGACTCCTTCTTTTGTGCAGCCACACAAAGAACAAGGGCTCTGGAGGGAGATGCCATCTGCTCCTTCCAACCTTTCTTAAAGAGACAGCCCCCCCCTTTTTTTTTATTCCTTCCATCCTGCAAGCCCCCCCCCCACCCGCTCCAAGCCAAAGGGAAATTATTATAATTAATACGGGTTTGGGGGGGGGGGTTGGAAAGGTGCTGTGAGGTGGGAGTGAAGATGGAGAGAGAGAGGACGAGCAAGTTTTTCCTGCTCCAAATTCAGAGGGTTTGGAAGAGGGGAGGGGGAGAGATCTCTTCCTCTTTATCTTTTCATCGAGGTGAGGGGGGGGGAAGCCTCCCCTCCCCCCTGGAACAGCTGCCAAGGTTAGCTTTCCTAGCACCAGAATACGTGCCCCCCCCCTTTGGTAAGGTATTGGGGAGCCTGCCAGATCACCCATGCAGTGTCTCACCCAGCTGACTGCAGGAGTGGGTGGAGAGGGGGGGGGAAGGAAACCCCCCCCCCCGTCCACTTGTGATTTCAAGGAGCAGAAATCTTTATTAGGGGCCCTTCCATCTGCTGCTCTCTAGGGCTGGGGAGAAGCCCTAGTCCACCCCATTGCTGGAGGGGTTAAGCATTTAGAAGTGGCAGCTGCGCCACCAGGCCAAGCAGTGCCAAGCCGTCTCCTGCCTTGGACGGTTGTGGGTGGGGGGGGGGAGAGAGGAGAGGAGGAGGAAGGGAAAGAAGGAGGGGGGGGAAGAGAAGAAGAGGAGGAAGAAGTGGGGAGGAGAGGAGGAGGAGGAAGGGAAAGGAGGAGGGGAGGGGGAAGGAGAGGAGGAGGAGGAAGAGAGGGAAGGAGAGGAGGAGGAGGAGAGGAGGAGAGGAGGAGGAGGAGAGGAGGAAGAGAAAGGAGGAGGAGGAGGAGGAGGAAGGGAAAGGGTGGAAGAGAGAAGAAAGGAAAAGGAGGAGAGGAAGAGGTGGGGAGGAGAGGAGGAGGGGGAGGAGAAGGAAAAGCGGGGAGGAAGAGAGGGAGGAGAGGAGGAGGAGGAAGGGAAAGGAGGAAGAAGGGGAAGAAGAGGAGGAGGAGGAAGGGAAAGGGTGGAAGAGAGAAGAAAGGAAAAGGAGGTGAGGAAGAGGTGGGGAGGAGAGGAGGAGCGGGAGGGAGAAGAAGAAAAAGGGGGGAGGAAGAGGGGGAGGAGAGGAGGAGGAAGGGTAAGGAGGAGGGGAGGGGAAGGAGAAGAAGAGGAGGAAGAGAGGGAAGGAGAGGAGGAGGAGGAGAGGAGGAAGAGAAAGGAGGAGGAAGAAGAGGGGGAAGAAGAGGAGGAGGAGGAGGAAGGGAAAGGGTGGAAGAGAGAAGAAAGGAAAAGGAGGAGAGGAAGAGGTGGGGAGGAGAGGAGGAGGGGGAGGAGGAGGAAAAGCGGGGAGGAAGAGGGGGAGGAGAGGAGGAGGAGGAAGGGAAAGGAGGAAGAGGGGGAAGAAGAGGAGGAGGAGGAGGAAGGGAAAGGGTGGAAGAGAGAAGAAAGGAAAAGGAGGTGAGGAAGAGGTGGGGAGGAGGGGGGAGGGGGAGGAGAAGGGAAAGAGGGGGGAGGAAGAGAGGAGGAGGTGGAAGGGAAAGGAGGAGGGAGGGAGGGAGGCTTCAGAGAGGCCCCTGGCCTGCCTGCCTGCCTGCCTGGGTCTCCTCAGTTCAGCCTGGCCAAGGAAGGAGATTGCATTCAGTTGCCAGAGCTCTCAGCCGGGAAAGACGGGGATGGAGGATGCACCCGGGCTAGGCAAGGAGGCGAAAGAGATGGAAGCAGAGAGCAGAAAGGAAGGAGCCAAAGGGCATCAGGAAAGAGAGAGCTCAGCACAGTTTTGGGATCAGATCTATTCCCTCCCCCCGCCCCCCGTTTTCTCCCACCCCCACCCCCACTGTGGTCATTTTCCTCTTTTGCGGGAAGTCGGGAGGCAGGTCGGGCCCCCTTCTCCGGAAGAAGGACATGGGAGCAGCCTGGGAAGGGAGCCAAGCTGGTGAAATGAGCTTTAGCTTCTCTTGCTGTCACCTTGGCCTTTCCCTGGAGACGGGTTACATGAGCTGGCTGTGCAAGGAACCTCTGTTACACAGAGAGAGAGACCAAGAGAGAGAGGGAGGGGGAGAGAGAAAGAGAGCAAGAGGGAGAGAGAAAGAGAGAGAGAAAGAAAAGAGAGAGAGAGCAAGAGGGAGAGAGAAAAGAGAAAAAGAAAGAGAGAAAGAGAAAGAGAAAGAGAAAGAGAAAAAGGAGAGAAAGAAAGCAAGAGAGAGAGAGAAAAGAGAAAAAGAGAGCAAGAGAGAGATGAAGAGGGAAAGAGAAAGAGAGAAAAAGAGGAAAGAAGAAAGAGAAAGAGAGGGTGAGAGAAAGAGAGAAAGAGAGAGATCAAGAGGGAGAGAGAAAGAGAAAGAGAGAGAGAAAGAGATCAAGAGGGAAAGAGAAAAGAGAAAGAGAGAAAGAGAAAGAGAGAGAGAACAAGAGAGAGAAAAAAAGGGGGAAGAGAGAGAAAGAGAAAAAGAACAAGAGAGAAAAAGAGAAAGAGAGAAAGAGAAAGCAAGCAAGAAAGAGGGAAAGAGAGAGAGAAAGAGAAATGGGGAAAGAGAAAGAGAGGGAGAGAGAGAAAGAGAGACGCTACAACCCTTCTAAACCCATATCCATTGCCAAGTTGTCCAAATTTTGATCCCAGGGTCATGAGGATGTTGTGACGGTCGTTAAGTGTGACTTGTGTGAGGACCGTCCCGATCACAAGTCACATTTTTTTTCCCCGCTGCGACTCCAAACTGGTCCTCCACGAACGGTTGCAAGTCACAAGGACTAGTCTCTATTGTTGTTGTTTTTTCCCCAGAAAACAGTCAGAAAAAATCCAAATCAGAGAAGGCCAGGAGAGAGCCTGAATGTTGGAATCATTCTGGGGGGGGGGAAGGCCAAAATGAGAATTAAAACCGAAATCAAGGGGGGGGGAAAAAACCCCAAATGGCACAAGTCCATTTCTCTAGCACAAACGTCTGTTTTATTCACAAGTCAGGAACCTTTGATCATCTCCGGTTTGTGCAGAAACACGCGATTTTGGCGGAGAGATAAAAAAAGAAGGGAGGGAAGGAAACATCCTTTTTATGTTTGGCAGGAGGAAGGAATCAAGGAGAAGAGGAGAAATCGTTTCGCTTGAGCGAACACCGAGCGATGGGTTGTGTTGTTGTTGTTGTTTTTAATTTGTGTGTGTGTGTGTATGGGGGGGAGAGGTTTCAAGGTGATGTGAAAATCAGAGAAAGTGCCAAATCTACACTGGGCACCTGAGAAGAGCTGAGCTTCCTGGGTTTTCCCCCCCACACCCCTCCTTCTTCTTGTGGTGGGAAGAAAGATTGATGATTATTATTTTTTTTCCCTGTAATTTTTGGAAAGGTTAGACAGCTTAGCGGAGTGTTTGCGAGTGAAAAAAATTGTGTGGGTTTTTTTTTTTTTTAATTGCCTGCTTGAGATGGGGATCTGCATAAGCTAAATTCCTTTCGCTTTGATCTCTCCCTGCTTTTTTTTTTTTTCCCCTCCTTCCTCTCTTCCTCAATTTCTCTTTTTTTGAGCAGCTTTGATTGGGCGGCTGCCGACTAATATGGATGCACTGGGTGGTGTAGCTCTTTTTTTAAAATCGGTATTATTATTATTAATAATATTATTATTATCTCTTTTATTCATTAAACATGAAACTCAGTCAACTGAGCATTTCAAAATGTGTCACATTATCATTATTATTATCTTTATTAAATATGAAACTCAGTCAACTGATACATGAAACTCAGTCAACTGATATTATTATTATTATTATTATTATTATTATCTTTATTCATTAAATATGAAACTCAGTCAACTGATACGTGAAACTCAGTCAACTGATATTATTATTATTATTATTATTATTATTATTATTATTATTATTATTATTATTATTATTATTTTATTTATCTTTAGTGAGATTCACAGCCTTTGAGGCTGGTTAATAGCTCAGCAGCTCGAGTCCTAACCAAGGACCTAGGAACTGTTAAGGTATCGTCGGAGGATGTCAGCTGTTCCGAGTAAGGTGGTTTTTTGGAGAGTCAAAATGTTCAAGTCCGGCAAATTTAGAATTTCTAAATAGCGGGGTAGCCCTTTGGATATTGCTCCAAGGGTGGTGGTTGTTGTTGTTATTATTATTATTATTATTATTATTATTATTATTATTATTATTATTATTATTATTATTATTATCTTTATTCATTAAATATGAAACTCAGTCAACTGGACATTAAAAAATGCATCACAAATACTATTGACTGGTGCTAATGGTTAATACGGGTTGCTGCCAGTGTCCTAGGATCAACCAAGGACCTTCTTAAGATGTTCCAAGTAGCACAGTTTTTTGCAGTTCCGCTGGTGTTATTGCAGGAAGCTGCAATTTCTTGATGATGATCAAGGTGTTGTTAACTCCTAGACAGATTTTTTTCCCCCTCCCTGAAGTTTTATTCCCAGGTTGGTCTTTTAGCTCTTCCAAGGTTATCTCCGTTGCTCCATAATTTTTCCCTGTCTTTTTCTTCTTCCTTTCCATCGTTCTCAATATTAGTAGGTGGCTCTAGAACAGATAAACTGAGATTGATCTCCATCAATCTCTTCTACCTGGGAGGGTTGGGAATTTCAGGGTCTCCTTGGTTTGCTAACAACAGAGAGGCCTCCGTTGGGGTGGGCAAAAATTTGGCTCTGGGCTGGTTGGTTAAAACTAGCTATTTGTGCAAAGTGGGAAGGGAGGGAGAAGGAAGGAAAGAAGAGAGGGAGAAGGAAGGGAGAAAGGAAGGAAGGGAGGGAGAAAAGAGGGATGGAGGGAGAAAGATGGACTGGGAAGGAAGGAAGGAAGGAAGGAGTGTTGATGGAGGGAGAAAGAGGAGGGAAAGAAGGAAGGAGACGGATGGAGGGAGAAAGTGGGACTAGGAAGGAAGGAAAGAAGAAGAAAAGAAAAAAGGAAAGAAAGAAAAAGTGTGGATGGAGGGAGAAAGGAAGGAAGGAGTGTGGATGGAAGGGAAGAAGGGAGGGAGGAAAGAAGAGGGTGGGAGGGAGAAAGAGAGAATGGGAAGGAAGGAAGGAAAAAAGGAGTGTGGATGGAGGAGAAAGGAAGAAGGAGTGTGGATGGAAGGGAAGAAGGGAGGGAGGGAGAAAGAGGGAGTGGGAAGGAAGGAAGGAAGGAAAGAAAGAAAGGAGTGTGAATGGAGGGAGAAAGAGGAGGGAAGGAAGGAAGGAGACGGATGGAGGGAGAAAGTGGGACTAGGAAGGAAGGAAAGAAAGAAAGAAAAAAAAAAAAAAAGTATGGTGGAGGGAGAAAGGAAGGAAGGAGTGTGGATGGAAGGGAAGAAGGGAGGGAGGAAAGAAGAGGGTGGGAGGGAGAAAGAGGGAATGGTAAGGAAGGAGAAGGAAAAAAAGGGGAGTGTGAATGGAGGGAGAAAGGAAGGAAGGAGTGTGGATGGAAGGAAAGGAGGGAGGGAGGGAAGGATAGAGGAAAGAAGAGAGGGAGAGAGGGAGAAAGAGGGAGTGATAAGGAAGGAAGTATGGATGGAAGGGAATAAGGGAGGGAGGAAGGAAGGAAAAGAAGGGAGAAGGAAAATCATTTGATAGGTAATATGTAAAGGGGATTTCTGTACAATTATGATCCATAGCTGGTCATATGATCTCCTTGGGGGTCTCTGTCTGCTTTCAAAGCGAGGCCGGGGTCAGTGCTCCCATCCTGCTTCTCCCCACTGCTGCTTCGCTGATGCCAGACTGCCAGGAATCCTGGGTCGGGTGGGTGAACAGATGGTGGAGGAAGACCAGAAATCCAAACTATACTCCCACTGCCCGCCAGAGACATTCGTGGGCCGAACCCCAAGGCCATCAGCATGGGAATGGAATGCCGGCCATCACCCAGCCCGCCAAGCAGCGGAAGGGTTACCAAAACAATTCCTTTGAAATCGGACACCAAGGAAGATCATTGGGGAGGGGAGGGGAGGGAGGGGGAAGGCCCCGGGAAAAGGGGGAAAGTAAGTAAGTTTTTTTTTTTTCCCTGCCCAAATCTCAGATCTGGCTCTTTTTTTTTTCTTCTTCTTTCCCCCTATTTTGTAACCGCTTGGCTTTAGCAAAAAATATTCCTTTCAACCACGAATGCAGTCGAAGGCTAAATGACCAAGTCACTCCCACATGAAGCCAGATCTGCAGACCTGGAAAAAAATGGCCTCGATTACAGGGATTCGTGGAAAAGATGCCAGATCACAAGAGGGACAGCAGGAGGAGATGGAGACCTGGAGGGGAAGCCAGTTCGGTATCGAGGGACAACGAAGAATACCCGGGGGGGGGTTTAAAAAGAAGAAATGCAACCCACCCACGAAGAAAGTGTCCCACCCGAAAGCCCAGTGGTCAACCAGAGTCAGGAGATACTGAGAAATGGGATAAACCTCCCTTTGGAATAACTTTGAACCGAGGGAACAACAGATCCCAACAGATCCCAAGCTCGGTACTCTACGGAGAGCTTGAGATCTCCCGGCCAGCCAGATCCACCACCGGTTCAGCAAATCCTAGCTGTCACTCGTCTGGCTCGGCCACCTACCCATTTTCAGTGCCCTTGTAACGTTGAACTGTCACTTAAATGAATTGTTGTAAGTCGAGGACTGTATTTGAGTCTTTAAGCAGGGGCAGAGGAGGACCCTGTAAAATATACCCCAGGGGTCAAAGTGCCATTTTTGGGAAGGGCCTGATGTAGAGTCCAGCCTGTGCCATCTGCCACTTTAATTTAGGGTCTGCCAGCTCAGTCTTTCCCCCCACCCCACCCACTCTTGGCTGGGAGGAATGGCAGGAAGGGGTTAGTTACTTTTTATTTGAGGGGTGGGTGAGTTAGATTATCTTCCACGCGAGCTCCCTCTGGTGCCTGCTTTAAATTCCTAGCAGGTACAAAGGTCCTTTTTAATCTTCTTATCATTTATCTTATTCCAGAAGGATTTGGAAGGAAATTGAGCACTCTCCAACCTTAAAAAAAAAAAAAATCAGATATTATTTTTTGGAAAAAAACAAAGTTTCCTTGATGAATATCCCTTTCTGAAGCTTTATAAGGGTGTGAGGATAATGGTAGTACATTCCTAAAATATGCCTTAATTAGTTTATCCAGTTTTTTGGGGGGGGCAGGCAGTGGTTATTTAATTTGGGGGATTAAAACAAGAGATTTAAAGGGAGTTGGAAGCAATGAATTACCCACGAGAAGGGCAAGAAAATAAAAATAAAAAACGAGGGAAGGAAGACACAGGTATGATTTGCACTGGATTGGTAATCTCAGACTGGGCAACTTTTTTAAAAAAAACACTTTACTAAACTTTTATTACATTAAAAACATAAAAAATTATATCACTTAGCAAGAGCTATTTGTGGTGTTTTTCTTGTAATAGTAATTTGTGTGTTATTTACAAAAATTAAATTGTGCGTGTTTACATTCTTATTTTATCTATTACTTATACTTAATAACTATCTATATTTAATCTATCTCCGTTCTATCCAGTTATACCACTGTTCCCACACATTGTAAAGTATCGATGCCTCTTTATCTTTTAAACTCAGCGTTAATTTGTCCATTTCTGTGCAATTCATGACCTTTTGTATGACAAGTTTCTCTGTGGGAGTGTATGGCTGTTTCCAACATTGAGCGAAGGCCATCCTGGCAGCGGTTAATATGTGTAGTACTAGATATTTTGTGTTCTTCACAGATATTTTTTTTGAAGATCCCCAATAGAAAGAGTTCCGGTTCTAAATCTAATTGTTCATTACAGACTGGGCAACTTTTAAAATGGGTAGACTTCAACTCCCAGAATTCCCCATGCATGCATGGGGAATTCTGGGAGTTGAAGTCCACCCAAGTTGCCCAGTTCGAGAAACACTGATTTGTGTAAATCACCATTTCGTCTGTGGGATTGATTGGATGATTTCCAGAGAAAAGTTTATGGACTTTGCAAATTGAAATATCAATAGTTTCTGTTGGGTTGATGTATTGTTGCTCAAAAGTGGCTTGAACATGCAATGTTTTGCAGCATTCGCACAACACACTAAACCTGGGTTTTAATCTGGGTTAGTTTGGAGGGGGGTTATCAGGCTGTTTAGAAGCAGCCCTCTTGGCTAGTTTACGATTCAGGGCCCTGGAGAAATCTCAAAATAAGGAAATTAATTGGCTGGGTTAAAAGGTGTTGTGTGAATGGCGCCGAGGGAACCCGAAGTTTTGATTTATTTATATTTCATCTTTGCCATTCAGGAGAAATTTTAAGATTTGTTTTTTTTGAGGAAAAAAAAAAGGGAGGAAAAATGTTCCCTCAGGCAAAGTTCATGTATCACGCTCACCTCTACTTTTCTGCGGGTGGAAGGTAAATTAGCATGTTGTCTGCAATCATGGTTTATTGATTTAAACCATGGTTAAATAAAAAATATGTCTTCACTGGCCATAGCAAAGTAGTTTTCCGACTTATTTTTTTATTTCATTTCATTTCATTTCATTTCATTTCATTTCATTTCATTTCATTATTTTATTTTATTTTATTTTATTTTATTTTATTTTATTTTATTAACCACAGCTGGCTGGCAGAAGAAACCTTTCATTCCTATTATTAATCGATATTGAATTAAGATTAATCAAGATTAAAATGTCATATATATATATATATATATATATATATATATATATATATATATATATATATATATATATATATATATATATATATATATATATATATATATATATATATATATATATATATATATATATATATATATATATATATATATATTGCTCTTAGCCAATCAGCGGCTAAGTAATTCAATTTCCCCCCCCCAGCCCTCGCCCGCAGAACTCGAGTTAAAGGGCGGGGTTTTAGGGAAAGGGGCGGAGCAAGAACGCTAGCGCGCATGCGCTCCTCCTCTCTCCTTTCTCCCTATTTGTGTTGTGGGGCTAAAGGTAAACCCTCCGCGCTTTCCCGCTCTTTTCGCCTTCCTTTCCCTCCCCGCCGTTCTCCTCCCGCCTATTATCTCCTCCGCGCAGGCGTCCCAGGAGAGGCGCTTCCTGCTCTTCCGCCCTCTCTTTTGCCCTTAACGCCTCGCTGCGCAGGCGCGGGCGGCCTCGCGCCCATCCTCCGCGCCGTCGCGTCAGGGGTTCTTTTTAGGCCGCGCTTTGCTTTTCCCCGCCGTTTTTTTTTTTGGTGTGTGTGTGGGGGGGTTGTCTGCGCAGGCGCAGTAGCGTCGTAGCGGTTTTTTTTTAAAGTCTCGGGTCACGCATCATTGGGGAGGCTGTGGGGGGCTCGCGGTCGCCTTCACCATGGGGGTAAGGGGGGGTTGAGGGAGGGGGAAGGGCTGGAGTCGGAGGGGGGGTTTAGGAACCGCGAGGGGGATATAACGTGTGAGGAGGGGGCCACAAATGGGGGGGGAGCTGAATGTAAGGGGGGGATTTTGGGGGGGGAATTTGAGGTAATGGGTTGAAAAGCCTGGCCTGGGTGGGGGTGAGAAAGAATGGAGGGCCAGGCTATAAATTGGGGAGGGGGGCTGTGGGAGGGGGATAAAACGAGATAAAAACTAGATGGGGGGGGGCTTGTCAGGATCAAGATGGGGGGGGGAAGAAGAAGAAATGGGTGTCTTGTATTTATTATTCTAATTTATTTATACAGCTGCCCACCTGATAAGATAGTTTTAGTATATATAGCCCTTAAGGGTGGAAATGGGGGGGGGAGAGGGAGGGTCGGGGGGGGCTTGTATTTTAAATATTCAGCAGAGTTTGCGGAGGTGGGGGGAGGGGAAGGAGGGATGTTTATAAAAATCTTTGGAGTGACTTCTCCCCCTTCCTGGCCTCCAGATGGTGCTAAACTACAGTTCCCATCCTCCACAGCCAAAGAGGGCATCTTACAAAGTCAAGGGGGTTTGGTTTGGGTTGAAAAGAGGATATTGGACAGATGATTGAGAGAGACAGACAGATAGATATAGACAGACATGGCTGGATAGATTGGAATGATGGCTGGCTAGTTAGCTAGAAGATGGATAGATAGATGATGGCTGGATAGATAGATGATGGATAGATAGTATAGATAGATATAGACAGACATGATGGCTGGATAGATTGGATGGATGTCTAGATAGATGATGGATAGATAGATAGATAGATAGATAGATAGATAGATAGATAGATAGATAATGATGGATAGATAGGATAGATAGATATAGACAGACATGGCTGGATAGATTGGATGGCTGGATAGATAGATGATGCATAGATAGATACATGATGGCTGGATAGATATAGACAGACACGATGGCTGGATAGATTGGATGGATGGATAGATGATGGCTAGATAGATATAGACAGACATGATGGCTGGATAGATTGGATGGATGGATAGATAGATGATGGCTAGATAGATAGATGATGGATGGATAGATAGATATAGACGACATGATGGATGGATAGATGATGGATGGATAGATAGATAGCTGATGGATGGATGGACAGATAGGTAGGTTGGATGGATGGATGGGTAGATAGGTAGATAGATATAGATAGACGTGATGGCTGGATAGATTGGATGGCTAGATAGACACAGTGTCAGGTTTCGATGTTGAAGTGCTGACACACAGATGATGGATGGATGGACGGACGGACGGACAGACAGATATAGACAGATGATGGATGGATGGATAGATAGATAGACAGACATAGACAGTCATAGACATATAGATAATAGTAGTAGATAGACAGATGTGGGCAGACATAGATAAATAGATAATAGATGTTTTGCCCCTTTTTCTGACCTTGCCACAATTGTGAAGTGATTCACTGCCGTTGTTAAATGAAGAGCACGGTGATTAAGTGAATCTGGCTTCCCCCCTTGACTGCTTGTCAGAAGGTTGTAAAAGGGGATCTTGCATGATCTCAAAAATAGATACGAGTCCGTTGCCAAGCATCTGAATATTGATCACATGAGAGTGGGAAATGCTGTAATGGTCGTAAATGTGAAAAATGGTCATAAGTCCCTTCCCCCCCCGCCCCGTTCATGTTGTAACTTTGAACAGTCCCTAAATGAACTGTTGAAAGTCGAGGACTACCTGTGTAAGCAGTGGTGAAATGTAAAATTTGTTGCTACCAGTTCTGTGGGCGTGGCTTGGTGGAGACCATGTGACTGGGTGGGCGTGGCTTTATTTTATTTTAAAAAAAAACTTTTTTAAAGCATTTTTTACTACCGGTTCACGCGAACTGGAGCAAACCGGTAGCATTTCACCCTTGCTGTGTAGTGTGTATAGAGCCTCTTACATCATTTACCAACTCTGCTTTCACATTCTCAAGTGACTTCCTAGTCAAGCACACACACAATGAATTGGAAAAGGTGGCCTTGCTTGAACTTTTGAGGGATGGAAGGGTTGCAGGGAGGTTAAACAAATGCATATTTCTGGCTTGAAAGCACCAGAGCTGCTGAATCATCAGCCTGGCAGAAAGTTTGGATTTTTGTTTTGTTGTTAAAAAAAGGAGCATTTCCAAGGCACATTTGTGTGAGCTTGCAGTGGTAGAAACGAGGGGGGGAAAAGTTATAGGATCAAAGCTGTGGGAGGCCTGGATTCCTGGTAAGATTTGCTTCCTTGTTCTCGAAAGCTGCATCACGGCACATTTTGAATCCCCGAGAAACAGCCTCCAAATTAAAAAAAAAAAAAAAATTAGAGGAGTTAAAAGTGTTTCGGATAGCCATGAGCTGGGAAACGATGCTGCATTAAGGAAGTAGAGTTTGGAGCGTTCACTTGTTTATTCACAACTTTTTTAAAACAAAAACCTCACATTTTGATTGGCTTAATCCACAGAAAGTTTAGTTTATGAACTGGGGATGTTATTGTTAATCAGGGATGTTTTATTCTTTTGTTGCTGTAATAGAGATAAGCTTTTGATTGACAGCTTTTATTGATTTAGCAGAATCCTTCGGTTGGTCAAGAGTTTTATTGTATTGTATTATTTTATTTTATTTTATTTTTATTATTTTATTTTTATTTTTATTATTTTATTTTATTATTTTATTTTATTATTTTATTTTATTATTTTATTTTATTTTATTTTATTTTATTTTATTTTATTTGGATCATATAACGGTGGGAACGCTCTCAACGGTCATAAGTGGAAGCACTGAAGATGAGTTCCTTTTTTTGTAATTTTGAGCATTCATTAAACAAATGGTTGTAATCTGAGGACTACCTGAATTTCAGGCCTTTGCAGAAAATGCAGTCTAGAGTTACAACAGTTCATTTAGTGACCATTCAAAGTTACAACACCCCGGAAAAAAAGCGACTTGTGAGTGTTTTTCTACATTTATGACCGTTGCAGCATCCCTGTGGTCACCTGATCAAAATTCAGAGGCTTGGCAACTGACTCATACTTACGACCATTGCAGTGTCCTGGGGTCACTAATCCCCTTTTGCGACCTTCTGACAAGCAAAGTCGATGGGGGAAGCCAGATCCACTTAACGACGGTGTTACTAACTTAACAACTGCAGTGATTCACTTAACAACCGTGTCAAGAAAGGCTGTAAAATGGAGGGGGGAAATTCACTTAACGACTGTCTCACTTAGCAACATAAATTTTGTGTTGCTCCATTGTGGTTGTAAATCGAGGACCACCTGTGCGGTGGAAGAAGCCTTCATAGATGGGGAACTGTTCAGTTTTGTTTGTGTGTTGTGTCTTAGCATTTCAACCCTCCTGGTTGCAGAGGAAGTCCAGTAAAGGGAAGGAGAAGAAGCAGAAACGATTGGAGGAACGGGCAGCCATGGATGCTGTCTGTGCCAAGGTTGATGCAGCAAATAAAGTGAGTTTTTTTTCTCCTTTTTTTAATTCTACATCTTTATTATTTTACCATGCAAAGTATGCCTTATTTTGCAGCTTCTTCCTTGCGGCTATAAAAAGAAAACCTTGTATAAAACCAAATTAGTATACCGTATTTTTTTGGAGTATAAGACCCACCTTTTTCCGCCCCAAAAAGGGGGTGAAAATTGGATGCGTCTTATACTCTGAATGTAACCCCACCCAGCCTCCCAAACAGAGATTTCAGAGGCTGAAAGAAGCCTCTGAAAGAAGCAACAGAAAAAAAGCCTCTGAAAGGCATATAATCTAAAATAATATGGCAAGCAACAAAAGAAGAATCAGTAAAGGTTCTAACCAAACTATGTTATCAAATCTGGAGAATGACACAATAACCAACAGATGGGAAGAGGTTAATCTACCTACCAAAACCAAAGAAAGGAGACTGAACAGAGTACAGATAGTCCTTCAGAATAAAAGCCTCTGAAAGAAGCTTCAGAAAAAAAGCCTCCAAACAAAGCGTCAGAAAAAAAGCCTCTGAAAGAAGCGTCAGAAAAAAAACCTTTTTTTCTGAAGCTCTGTTTCGGAGGCTTTCAGAGGCAGAAAAAAAGTTTTTCTGAAACAGTTTAAGTTTCAGAGGCAGGAAAAAAAGCAAGGCACAGAGCTCACAAGTAATGAACCTGTTGCTAAAATTCACCTCTGGAAACAGCTAATTGGGGGTATTCTGGGAGGCGATCCACCTGCCAATCAGCTTTTTTCATATTTTCCTCCCCAAAACCTAAGGTGCGTCTTATACTCTGAAAAATATGGTAGTTAAAACCTGGGGAACGGTGCAGTGCAGCCATGTCCAACCTTGGCTGCTTTAAGACTTGTGGACTTCAGCTCCCAGAATTCCCATAGCTGGCTGGAGAATTCTGGGAGTTGAAGTCCACAAGTCTTAAAAGTTGCCGAAGTTGGACACCCTTGATGGTAGTGGTTAGAAAAGCAACTTGATTTTCGATTCCGCTCAACGCCTCTGTTCTGAAACTTGAATGGCTTTAACCCCAATAATTGCATAATTTAGAAATGTGTGATGTAGGGAAAATAAAGCTTTCCTGAACAGGCAGTCCTCATGACTTACTGGGAGTAGAATTTCCGTTGCTAAGCAAAGCAGCTGTTAAGTGAGTCCTGCTGATTTGATTGACCTTCAGTGATACTGTTTTTATAATATAGGTAGTCCTCGACTTATGACCAAGGTTATTCTTTGAATCCAGCTGTTGCCTTCTGTTTTATGGTTGCCTGCTGGTAATCACCAAGCCTTTGCTTAGCAACCTGTCCAGACCAAATTTGAAAGGCTGACTCCTGGGGATTGAAGCATTATTTTTAAACCCTGTTTTGAAGGTGGGAGAATACAGATCCGTGAGTTTATTTCTTGCCTGACGAGAACAAATTGGTGAGATTGAAATCTTTGTCCTTTAGGAGGATTCTGGTGTTTTAGAGAAGGAATGGATTAAGCCACTTGGAGGATCTGATTATTATTAGACACTAGTCAGAATAAAGATATATAAATAAACATTTTAATTTTAACAAAGGAAAAGGCAAGCAGAGGAAGGAGCTGAAGAAAGGAAGTCCCCCCCCACCACAAAAAACTGTCTGATCTCTGCCCTGCAGGTCTACTTATGAACAAGACACTTTCTATCACATTGAAATTAAGGCAGTTTAGCTGATTAATTACTGCAGAGAATGCGATCAGCTGAAGGTAGTCTACCTGCATCAGGTAGTCCTCCACTTACAGCCATTCATTTAGCGACCATTTGAACTGAAATAAGTGACTTACGACTGGTCTTTGCCCTTAACGACTTTCAGCCTCCCTGCAGTGACGTGGTCAGAATTCAGGATCTTGGCAACTGGCATGGATTTAGGATGGTTGCAGCATCCCAGAGTCACATGATCCCCTTTGGGGATCTTCCCAGATGACTTCCGACGAGCAAAGTCAGCATTTTATTTAACCTTGATAACATAACAAAAGCCAGACTTTTTATTGTCTTGATCTTCTAACCCAACTTCAATTAAAAACTCCGAGACAGGCATTTTCTCAAAGTTCCCGTTTAATAGAGTAGGTATGCTGGCACATCTGGGAAAACCCAAATCTGAGAGTTCCGGGTTTCCCCTCAGTAACTCAAAATCGAAAATCCATCCTCCTGCGGCCATCACCTGGCCCAATCATCATCCATCCCAACTTGAGCCATCACTGCGACCAGTCCTCCTCCAGATGCAGGAACACCATGACCTTGACCGAAGGGTTGGATCTAGGTTGGATCTCTCTTTTATGATCTTCCCACCCATTACTTCGTGTCCTGCCTTCAGGTGCTTTGGAGGTGGACCCCCTCTTCCTTTTGGCAGCCCCTCAGAGATGGAACACTCCCTCACTATTCATTAGTTTGTCTAATGACTTTCTTTCTTTGTACAGCTGGGAGACCCCTTGGAAGCTTTTCCCGTGTTCAAGAAATACGATAGAAATGGGTGAGTAAAAAGCCTGTGTCCTTTTTTTCAAGGGGAGTGTTTCGAATTCAAGCCTCTCCCTCTGTGACAAATACCGCATTTTTCGGAGTAGGAGACGCGCTCCCTCCCCCCCCCAAAAGAAGGTGAAAATTTGGGTGCGTCTTATACACCGAATGTAGCCAAAAACATGAGGCACTGTGGCAGCGATGGTCTGTGGCAATCCCTGCAGCCTGGAGCAGCTGATTGGGAGTATTCTGGGAGGCCAATCAGCTGCTCGTGCTGAATCAGGCTGCAATAATGTGATAATAAGCTGACCTGTCTGTTTGCTATTTGCTGCAAGGACTCAAAGTTTGAAGCAGCAATCACATCCAGAAAGCACACACAAGTAACTGATTCAGCAGGATTCAATAACTTCTCTTTATATATAATATAACACATGAAGTAAATATACAATACCAGAATCAGGTTTTCCAATGTGGTAGTAAATACAAGCAAAACACAAGCAGAGGAGAGGAGTTTCGGTTTTGAGCAGCAGACTAGCACTAGCTCAGTACAGACTCAGAGCTGCAGAGCTAAGCCACGCCCAGGTTCCTTGCTGTCTCCTTCCTTGTTGCTCACACAGCAAATACTGTTTCAGTTTCCAAACAGCCCTCAACTCTCACACACTGACAGGACGCTAGCCAGATGAATACCGATGGATGCTGGTAGGCAGAGGCAAGATTTTTCTTTTCTTATTATTTTCCTCCCCAAAAACTAAGGTGCGTCTTATACTCCGAAAAATACGATAATTGCACAGCCTCACTCTTGTCCTGTTTGTCCGCTGCTTGGCATTTCCTATCTCGCAACCCCCCCCCCCCAGATTTAATTGCATTTCCACAGGTAATCCTAATTTACAAATTGTTCTTTCGTTACAGACTGAACGTTTCCATCGAGTGCAAACGCGTCTCCAGTTTGGATCCGGCTATTCTTGACTGGGCATTTGAGCTGACGAAAACAAACATGCAGACTTTGTAAGACCATAAAGGATACCCAGGGATAATGGGAGGCCAGCGGGGCAGCCATGACCAGTAATTGTGGTATGAGCAAAAGGAGTTTCAATCTCACACTCTCTGGTTCAAGAGCCAAAATATTTGATTTTTAAGAGGGGGTGGGGGGGAAGTGCTCAAAAGTACAGGTAGACCTCGACTTACAACAGGCTTGTTTAGTGACCGTTCCAAGTTAACAACAGCACTGAAAAAGCGGCTTACAACTTTTTCACACTTACGTGATTTTAAAAATTCAAATGCTTGGCAACTGACTCGCATTTATGACGCTTGCAGTGTCCCAGGGGGAGTCACATGATCATCCTTTGGCGACCACCTGACAAGCAAAGTCAATGGGGAACCCCCGATTCACTTAACAGCCGGGTTAATAACGTCACACCCGCAGGGATTCGCTTAACAATCGTGGCCAGAAAGGCTGTAAAAATGGGGGCAAAACTCACTTTTAACAACTGTCTCGCTTAGCAACAGAAATGTTGGGCTCAATTGTGGTTATAAGTAAGAGGATGACCTATACGAGGATCCGTGGCAAGCCATTTTTCAGCGTTGTAACTTTGGACGGTCAGTAAATGAATGGTTGCAAATCAAGGATTACCTGTAGTGACTTCTGAATATGATCATTGTACAAAGGTTGATCATCCCATCCTTAAGGATCGTCTCGTTTCTGTTTTTGTTTTTTTTTTCCCTGTTCTCCTTCAAAGGTATGAGCAGAGCGAGTGGGGATGGAAAGACCGGGAAAAACGGGAAGAAATGACTGACGACCGGGCTTGGTACTTAATCGCTTTGGAAAACGGCTCCCTGCCTGTGGCGTTCTCGCATTTCCGCTTCGACGTCGAATATGGGGAGGAGGTTCTCTATTGGTAGGACTTCCCACTTGGAATTTCAGCGGGTGGATTGCCGGCTTCAGGCAGGAAAGTCGAAGGGAATGGAATAGAAATAGAATAAAATAAGAATTAATGGAAGGGAATAGAAAATATGAAATGGGATGGGATGGAATAGAATAAGAGTAGACTAGACTAGACTAGACTAGACTAGACTAGACTAGACTAGAATAGAATAGAATAGAATAGAATAGAATAGAATAGAATAGAATAGAATAGAATAGAATAGAATAGAATAGAATAGAATAGAATAATAGAAAAGAAAAGAAAAAAGAAAAAAGAATAGAAAAGAAAAGATAGAATAGAAGAATAGAAAAGAAAAGAAGAAAAGAAAAGATGGAGTGGAATAGAATAGAATAGAAGAATGGAATGGAATGGAAAATATGGCATGGGATAGAATAGAATAATAATATAATATAATAATAATAATAGAATAGAATAATAATAGAATAGAATTAATGGAATGGAATGGAATGGAATAAAAAATACAGAATGGCATGGAAGAGAATGCAGAAAAAATGCAGAATAGAGTACAACCGAACAGCAATAGCACTTATATACCACTTTCACTGTGCTTTTACAGCCCTCTCCAAGCAGTGTACAGAGTCAGCCTATTGCCCCCAACAATCTGGGTCCTCATTTTACCGACCTCGGAAGGACAGGAGATTGAGTCAACCTTGAGACCCGTTAGGGTTGAACTTCAGGCTGTGGGCAGAGTTGGTCTGCAATTCTGCATTCTAACCACTGCGCCACCAGGGCTCTACAATGGAAAGAAGAATTTGCCTGCAAAACAAAACAAAAATCTGTGCTGCGTGCCCACCATGCCTTCTTAATGTGACCACCCTAAGTTCATATCACATGACCCCCGTATTTGGCACTTCATCAGTTATTTTCATCTCTCGTCGGTCTCCTTGTTTCAAGCTTATCAGTCACCGAATCCCCAAGCAAGCTTTCAGTATATAGTGTTTAAATAGTTGCAAGCATTGATGTTAAATAAAAATGAAAATAATGTGGGTTTCTTGCTTGATTGAAAGCTCTTCCCCTTCTCCTAAATAGAGGCAAAGGCTTTGGAAGGTGTTTCCAAACTCGGCATCTTGTGCTTCAAATGGCAATAACCAAGATCATAGATGGCACAGCTGGCATTTGCTTACTTATTTCTCTCTTTCTTGCTCTAGCTACGAAATACAGCTGGAAAACAAAGCAAGGAGGAAAGGCCTCGGCAAGTTTCTCATCCAGATCCTGCAGCTTGTGGCAAATAGGTAGGGCTGTGCTTTCCCATTGTTTCTGAGCTACAAATCACTCCGGCGTCCCTGGAGGCTCCCTGCGGATTTTATTCCGCTTAGTAGTTGCCGATGGTAACGAGGCAGCGCTGTCCGAAGACATATTCCGTGGTCATGTGGCCAGCATGATGACATGGAGGCGTTGTGACCTTCCCGCCAAAGTGGTACCTATTGTATCTACTTGCATTTGCGTGCTTCTTAACATGCTCGGTGAGCAGGAGCTGAAGTGAGGATGGGAACTCGCCCCGTCTCATGGTGTTTGGGGTTCGAACCTGGGCTGTTGATTTTCCAGCTGACGAGCCCAGTGTCTTAACTGTTGAGCCACAGTGCAGTCAATCTCATTGGGGAGGGGGGGGCAAACTTTATTGATGTTTAACAAGACCAACTCTCCACATTAAAACCTGTGATATTCCAACCTGAATGTTACAGATTTAATTTAGCCAGGGGCGGGCTCAATATATCTCTCATTTATTCTTTACTAAACTAACATTGGGGAAGCGGTAGCTCAGTGGCTAAGACGCTGAGCTTGTCGATCGAAAGGTCGGCAGTTCAGCGGTTCGAATCCCTAGTGCCGCGTTCCTGTTTTTCTCTCGTCCTATTCTGATTTTGCCTCTCCCTGACTTTTCTCAGCACACAGATGAAGAAAGTCATGTTAACGGTCTTCAAACATAACCACGGAGCCAACCAGTTCTTCAGAGAAGCTTTACAGTAAGTCAAAGATTTGGTTTCATCGTTCTCTCTTTCCAAGGCAGAAAGAAAACAAGGGGATCGCTGAATAATTGGGGGGTTTTTTTGTAAAAAAAAAAAAAAAGCCTTTTTAGCGCATCGCCTCCTTGCTTAGACTAGAGTGTTCACCCTGTTAAAATTATTTTGACCATTTTCCCCCAAATACGATCCAACTTCTATTCATAAAACACCAGCTGGAGGTCTGTGTGTGGGCCTGCTTTTTTAAAAAAGAATTGTCCTGACCCTTTAGATTTGAAATAGACGATACCTCACCGAGCATGTCTGGCTGCTGTGGGGAAGACTGCTCCTACGAAATCCTCAGCCGGAGAACCAAATTTGGCGAGAGCCAACAGGCTCACTTGGGCACTCAGTGTGGGGGCTGCTGCCATTGAGGTGCTCCTTCCGAAATAACCCCGTCGCCCTCCACGTAAGCGTGCCTTCCTCGTGGCTTCTCTTGACCTCTCATCCCCCCACAGCCTCTCCAATTCTTGCAGCGTTCTCAAAAGTCAAGAAGGACACAACTCCTGGGGTTACATGCTGGATCCCGGGATCAGAGATCCCCGGTCCTTTAAATCAAAAGCCGAGATTTTAGGCCTGATCTTGCTTACCTGCAGCCTTGAACTGAAGGTGGGAATCTGCGGTGCGGGGTGGGGTTTTTTTCCCCCTCCCTCTCTTTTTCTTTTTTCCATGGAAAATTGATGACGGGGTTCCTGCCTAAAGGCATTGACAAGAATTAGTGAGCCTTTCTCTGTGGATGAAGGATAGACTTTGGGGTTTGGCAGATCAAGGCGATTTGAGATGTTTTTTTTTTTTTTCTGTATTCCTTCTGTGCCCGTTTCCCCACTTTCGTGTTTGAATAATTTGCAACACCGGGTTTTATCGTTTCGCCGGAGAACTACAGCAGGTTTTGAAAAAAACGAACATACTTCCTCTAAATCAAATCGTTGGGAAGATCTTCACCGGATGTGCGCGTGTGTTTTGAAGCAACTCTTTGTTGTCTGGGCTTATAGGAGGAAAGAGGGATCCACACAGATTTTTAGAACTGGATCCTATGTATAACACGGTTGCAACTGGTTATATTTCCCTCCTTGTGCGTTGAGGGGACAATAATCCGCCCGAACGGATTACTCCACACGCAGCCTGCTCTCGGTCAGCTCCCAACTAGATCTTCAGCCTAACTAAAATGGCATGATTTTTTCTCAGCCAGCTGTGCTAGAAACAACTCGGAGCGGTTTTGTTGTCTGAAAGTTCCCAGTAGGAGCAGTTGTGCAAGAGCAAATAATTCCAGTTCGCTAGGACTGTGTCCTTATTGTTTAGGAAGTCCTCTAGTTCGTTGGTTTTGGAACTAAAAACTGTCAGCAGACATGGCCCCATTATGATACATTGGTTTAATCAACATCTTGATTTTCCTTTTAGACTTTTGCATTGATGGATTTCTCTCCCCTTCCCTCCCCCCCCCAAAAGGGGAGAAAGGTGATTGAGCATGTTGAGTGTGGCATGCAAAATATTTTACATTTTGAATCTGAAATAATATACTTTTGTATATCTAGTGGATGTTTCCTCATTTTATTTTGCCCTTTTTTTTTTGGGTAGTTTTGTTTCACAGAACCAATTTCAAGTTACCTGCTTCTTATTAAACCGGTAACTTTTTGCTGGAATCAAAGGGGAACAACCTGATTTATTTTTAAATGAAAAGGTTAACTGGAGTGGTGGTGGTAGGTGCAGTTTGTCTGTTTTTTAAAAAATAAACATTCTGTTTGATCTCCAGTGGGTTGTAAATGATGTGTTCTCAAGTATAGCTTCCCTTGTGATGTATTTCGGGGTTCTTTTTTAAGAGTAAAATTGGGTGCTCTGCTTTTGCTAAACATTCAAGAGAATATCTTTTGTGTTGAACAGTTGGAGAAGTTTCTCTCTCTTTTGAATACTTTTCTACGGACCACTTTAAAAAAGTCACAATTCCAAATGAAGAACTACCAATTCTCTTCTTCGGTTCAAGAGTTTTCATTTCTTCTTGTTCTTATTGGATGCCGACTGTCATCCTCCCAAGGCCTGTTATAAAAATGGGTATTTGAGTTTGCAAATGAGATGCAAGCCAAAAAAATAAAAATAAAAATGGAAGCGATCCCTTTGTATGTCGAAAAATCAGCTTTCTGTTCTGACTCTTAAAGCATTTTTCTTTCTGAATTCTGGGAGTTGAAGTCCACACATATGCTCACTGGGGAATTCTGGGCGTTGAAGTCCAGACCTCTTCCAAGGCTTAGTGGATGCGGTTGTGGAGAGCAGGGCCCCAGTTGAATCAATAGTTTTACATCCAAAAGGTAAAGGTTTCCCTCACAAATATGTGCTAGTCGTTCCCGACTCTAGGGGGCGGTGTTCATCTCCGTTTCAAAGCCGAAGAGCCAGCGCTGTCCGAAGACGTCTCCGTGGTCATGTGGCCGGCATGACTCAACGCCAAAGGCGCACAGAACGCTGCTCCCTTCCCACCAAAGGTGGTCCCTGTTTTTCTACTTGCATTTTTTTTTACGTTTTTTTGAACTGCTAGGTTGGCAGAAGCTGGGACAAGTCACAGGAGCTCACCCTGTTACGCGGCAGCACTAGGGATTTGTATCACTGAACTGCCGACCTTTTGATCGACGGGCTCAGCGTCTTTGCCCCTGAGCTACCGTGTCCCTTTTACATCCAAAGACAGGTTGAATTTCTGGCAGGATGGCCCAGAAGGCAATGGCTGCACTTGCCACCTGAGACCTGCCAGAATAAGCTAAAAATAGAAACGTTGAGCTATAAACAGAAGTTGACAAGTAGCCAACTATCCTATTTTTGCCTGGCGATTGGGCTAAGCCAGCCCAGAATGATTACGCCATGACTCACTGTGTGGTCGGAGCCCAGAAAATTGGGCTAATTGCATAAACAATGGTTAGTTCCAGGAGGGGTGGATGTATCGCACAAACACAGCTGCCATCTTATCTTCTGCGCTGGTGGCTTCCTTTGTCGAGAAGCCGAAATATATCTGCCAGAGGTGTCCCACCTGGCTGCTTAGCTGACCAGAAAAAAAAAGCTAGATTCTTGGCACCTCTAAGGCTTGGCCAGTCTTTGCTCCCTGCCAATAACAGGACTTAAACATTTCCCCATCTTGTTCCCTGCTCAGGACTGTTGAAAACAATCTTTTTTTTTTTTTTTTAAACACAGTCCCTGAGTACTTTTATTAATTACCTTGTCTCATCCCCAGCAGGGAGTGAACCGCTTTCGTAAAGATAATACTTGTAAACAGATATCTATAAGCAATAAAAAGCCAAAGATAAGGATCAGCTAAGAACCTTGCAGATAGAAATGCCAGTTCTTATCTGATTATATCCGAGAGTATTTTGCTGAGACTTCCATTCAAAGACACACACACACACACACAAACGCACAAAGACTGAACACAGCCAGGGTATCACTGCTGAGAAAACTTAGCAAAGGAACATTGATGGGCCGGATAGCTTATTCTCCGTCACCCACAGGTTATTTGGATGACTTATGGGTTACTGTAAACTAGTAACCTACTAGTTTACTGGGCTTCCTCCAACTTGTGGCCTAGCTGTTAACGCCACCAGGCTAGAAAGCTAGTCCCACTTTAGGCATGAAAGCCAGCTGGGTGATTTTGGGCCAATCACCAGGAGACGGTGAGTTCGAGTCCTGCCTTAGACATGAAAGCCAGCTGGGTGACTTTAGGCCAATCCTTCTCTTTCAACCCTACTTGCCTCAGGGTTGTTGTGGGGAAATTGTGAGGTTTGCCGCTCTTGAGTTATTTGTAAAAATAATAAAGGCTAGATAGATAGTTAGATAGATAGATAGATAGATAGATAGATAGATAGATAGATAGATAGATAGATAGATAGATAGATAGATAGATAGATAGATAGATATAGATGAGAGAGAGATGAGAGAGATGATAGATATAGATGATAGAAATGATAGAATTGATAGATAGATAGATAGATAGATAGATAGATAGATAGACAGACAGACAGACAGACAGACAGACTGACTGACTGACTGACTGACTGACTGACTGACTGACTGACTTTTGCAGTTCCCATCGAGCATGGCTGTCTCCACCAGCAAGGAAATAAAAACGAATGGATCATTTAATGCATCTTCTCAAATTTTGGGAGTGCGCCGTTAAACAAGCTTTGCCCCATTCTGTCAAAAAGAGACGGAGGCCTCACAGTGAAGCATCCTTTTTCCAAAAAGAATAGGAAATGGGGGGGGGATGTCCTCAGGTTATGACAGCTGCCAACAAAAATCACACTTCCCCTCTCCTTTGCGGAGAAAGCCCTTCTTCCACAGGCCTGGAATTTACAGCATTCTTGACTATTTTGGGTAGAAAAAGAAGGGCAAAGGAGCCTTCCTTAAGAAGCGTGATCAGCAGTTGTCAAACAACTCCAAAGTGTAAATCTTCTAAAAAGTCAACCCCCATCCCCTTCTGGTTAAAAGGTAAAGGTTCCCCTCGCACATATGTGCTAGTCGTTCCCAACTCTAGGGGGCGGTGCTCATCTCCGTTTCAAAGCCGAAGAGCTGGCGCTGTCCAAAGATGTCTCCGTGGTCATGTGGCTGGCATGACTCAACGCCAAAGGCGCCACGGAACACTGTTACCTTCCTACCAAAGGGGGTCCCTATTTTTCTACTTGCATTTTTTATGTGCTTTCGAACTGCTAGGTTGGCAGAAGCTGGGACAAGTCACGGGAGCTCACCTTGTTATATGCGGCGCTAGGGATTCGAACCGCTGAACTGCCGACCTTTTGATCGACAAGCTCAGCGTCTTAGCCACTGAGCCATCGTGTCCCCCTGTTCTGGTTAAAGCTTGCCTGATTAAGACCACCCACCCCCTTTCTTTGTCAAAAGTGCCGGTTTCTTCAGCAGTCGATGCAACTTGTGATATTTTGGGCAGTCTCCAAGGAGCAGGCTAACCTTTTTCTGCTCTTGGCATGTCTTCGGCTGATGTGTTTCTCATCATTGCAGCCCCAGCTGGCCAGGATTTCTCCCCTTGTCACTTGGATAACTGACAGTTTCCTTTTTGGAAGCAAAGCCAAACAGGGTGTTTATCTTTCATATACTCTTTGCGGCTTGAAAAGACATAAGGGAGGGATGCTGGGTGAACAGAAAGGGAGAAATGACAACGAAAGTGGATTGGAAAAACCTATTCAGGTAGTCCTCGACTTACCACCACAATGGAGCCCAACATTTCCATGGCTAAGCAGAAGAATTACCATATTTTTCAGACTATAAGACATACCTTTTTGTCTCCCAAAAGGGGGTGAAAATGTCTATGTATCTTATAAACCGAATATTGTCGAAGCCCTGCTCACCTGCCAGCTATTTTTTTTTTGGCCTCAGGACACCCTGTTTTCAGGCCTTTTTTTTTGGGCCCATTTTCGAGTCTTTTTGGCCCATTTTTTGAGGCTTTTTTGGCCTGTTTTCGAGGCTTTTTTGGCCTGTTTTCGAGGCTTTTTTGGCCTGTTTTCAAGGGTTTTTTTGGCCTGTTTTTGAGGCTTTTTTCGGCCCATTTTTTCAGAAAAAACGGGCCTTGAAAATGGGTTGAAACAGGCTGAAAAAAGACTGGAAAAGGCCTGAAAAAGCTAGGCCAAAAACGTTTTGTTGTTGTTTTCCTCTTCTAAATTTAGGTGCGTCTTCTAGTCTAAAAAATACGGTAAGTTACTTTTACCTCATTGAACAACCTTGGCACACTTATTAAGTGATTCACTGCAGTTGTGACCTTATAGTGACACGGTTGTTAAGTGGGTCTGGCTTCCGCATTGACTCTTGTGATGACGTGACCTCGGGATAACTTCAACCGTCATAAATATGAGTTAGTTGCCCCAGCATCTGAGTTTTGATCCCGTGACCATGGGGGAAATGCCGCAACGGTTGCAAGGGTGAAAGGGTAGTGGTGTCACTTTTTTTCAGTGCCGTTGTACTTTCAAGCGGTCAGTAAATGAACGGTTGTAAGTCGAGGACACCCTGTAGGTGACTTTTTCCAACAAAGGAAACAAACCTGTGTGTTTGTATGCATTGAAAGATTTAGGATTTGATTTAATTCAATGTTAATTTGCTAGAAATCGTTTACAAACCACCCACAACTCTCACAGAAAAGAAACTTTTAACCATTTTGTAAAATTGTGGGTGGAGGGGGTGAACTCTTCCCCCCTCCCCCCAAATTCCAAAAGAAAATAATTTAAGCCCACATGAGCCCCTTCAGTAACAGTAACAGGAAGGGACCTTGGAGGTCATCTAGTCCGGGGGTCCCCAACCTTTTGGACCTCAGGGACCACCAAGTTCATAATTTTAAATCCCGCGGACCACTAATACGAATCCAGAGCGCCGCTTGAAGCGCCTGGACTCCCAGTGACGGGATGGGGTCCTTCAGGCATTCTCCCTCCTCTCTCTTTCTCCCCCCTCTCTTTCTCTCTCTCCCACTCTTTCTCATTCTCTCTGTTTCTTTTTCTCTCATTCTGTCTCATTCTCTGTCTCTCATTCTCTCTGGTTCTGTCTCTCATTTTCTCTCTTGCATTCTCTTTTTCTTTCTCCCACTCTCTTTCTCTCTCCCCTCTCTCTTTCTCTCTCTCCCCATTTCTTTCCCACTTTCTCATTCTTTCTCTCCATTTCTCCCCCTTTCTCTCACTCATTCTCTCTCATTCTGTTTCTTTCTCTCATTCTGTCTCTCATTCTCTCCCCCTTTCTGTCTCATCTCTCCCTCTTTCTTTCTCTCTCCCACTCTCATTCTCTCTGATTCTGTTTCTGTCTCTCATTCTCTCTGGTTCTGGCTTTCTCTCTTTCTCTCTCTCATTCTTTCTTTCTCCCACTCTCTCCCCCTTTCTCTGTCTCATCTCCCCCTTTCTCCCACTCTCATTCTCTCTTTCTCTCTCTCCCCTCTTTCACTCATTCTCTCCCCCCACTCTCTTTCTCTCTCCCCCATTTCTGTCTCATCTCTCTTCCCCCTCTTTCTCTCCCTCATCACGTCGCCCACCACCAAAATTTTCTCCCGGACCACCGGTTAGTGACCACTGATCTAGTCCAACCCCCTGCTCACTGCTGTACTAGGGATTCGAACCGCCGGCCATCATCATCATCTCCAACCCTGAGCATCATATCCTCTCCAAGGGTTATATAAAATCCCGACTTAATTTTTTTTTTTTTTTAAAGTCTGAAAAAGTTTCGCTATACGGACTCCTTTCCGACACGTTTTGTGAATCCAGGCGGTGCCTAGGGGGCTTGCTAGCGGCTAGAGCGGCCTTACTCTATGGTTATTTGGTCCACAAGTGCAGACAACCCGCTTTCCTCGCCGGAAATAGGTTCTAACACCTGTGCCCGGTTCTCTATGGAAACTTGGCATTGGCCAATGGAGGAACGGCATCTCTTTGGAGCGGAAGTGCCGGCTTTCCTTTAGCTTCCGGCTGGAGCCGCTTCCTGTTTGCTCTTCGGGTTTTTTGTCCGTGGAGGGAAGAAGGAGCATCGTCGGTGGCGGTTCAAGGAGAAACCGAGGCCGGAGGCTTTCAGGGCCAGCCGCTCCCATCCTTGAGCTCCCCCCCTCCGGCCAAGGGGCGTAGATACGTGGCTGGTAGCCCGAGGATGATGGGGTTTGTAGTCCTGCACGGCTAGAGGGGAGCCTGGACGAGTCTCTTGGGACAGGGGTGGGCAAATGTGGCTTTTATAATCTGTGGACTTCAACTCCCAGAATTCCTGAGACAGCCAAGCTGGCTCAGGAATTCTGGGAGTTGAAGTCCACAGGTTGTAGAAGAGCCACATTCCCCCCCCCCTTGGGGGAACTGAGTGGAGAAGGGGGTGCACCTTGGGGGGGGGCTGAAAAGGGGAGGGGGATTGGGCCAGGGTGGGTCGTCCTGAGAAGGGAGTCATGAAACCAGGCAGGTTCCCCAGTGGAGGATGAGGCAGGCGGTGCATTTCCCCCATTATTAATACATTATTACGCTTATTTAAGAGCAATTCACTCTTAACCAAAGTTGTAACAGTAACAGAGTTGGAAGGGACCTTAGAGGTCATCTAGCCCAACCCCCTGTTCACACAGGAGACCTGGACTAGGGATTCGAACCGCCGACAAGCTCAGCCACTGAGCCACATCTGGGCAGAGATAATTAGAGGTAAATATCTAGATAAAAAGAGATAAAGTATATAGAGCTAATATCCAAGATGATAATCTGAGCGCAGGTTAGCGATTTAAGCATCTAAGATAATATGGAAGAATCCCATACATTTTTGCAGTGTTTCCAAATTATTGTGAATAAGCAATATTGTAAAATTGGGCTCATGCTTCGCTTTTGGTGGTGCTTGGATATATGAACTGCCTTTATTTTTTGAAGAGGGAGCGATCAAGCTTTGGTTATTGAGTCTACCAGTAAAATCTCTGGATTAGCAAAGCATTAATAATACAGTTTGCTTAGATGTGTTAACAAATCTAAGCAAGCTATATCATGGCTTCTTATATAGACAGATTTACATAGTGTACAGTGCAGTACTGATTGGGTTTATTTTAATGACGGTTTTGTGGCTAAACCCTATTTGGTTAGTCATCACACGATGTAGCATGTTTTCAAACCTTTATAGCTAAATAGACATACGGGATTAAGCCAGAAATAAACTGCAACCTGGTTTTAGCATGATTTTATAGATATAGATCACATTAATTTCTCCTTTTAAAAGGTTGCAAAAAAGGCTGTAGAATAATTATATTGAATTTTTGTTTTGAAATATGTTGTCTTGAACTGCCTAAGGAAGATTCCCGTTCCCCCCTCCCAATTTGCCTTCCTGGATGTTCAAATAAATAATTTGAATAATTAAAACATGGAGTAATTCGAATAATTATAATAACATTGAATACATTCCTTTGATGTTAATAAAAGCCCTTAAATGTTATTTCCATGTTTCTTTTATTTTTACTTGTTTTCACCAAAGTGTTGCTTGAAATGGATAGTAAACAATTTTACATGCCAAATTTGCAAAAGGAGGGAAGAGATACCAGTTGACAATCTGAATAAATGCTTTCTAATTATAAATAATTCTGCAATAGTTTTGTCTAACTCTTTGTGTAATACGGTAGAAAAAAAACCCTACACCTTTTGCAGTGTTTCCAGTTAGTTGTGAATAAGTAAATTTAATGAGTGCTAATGATACTGCTCATCTGTTGTAAGAACCATTAACACAGATTTCAACGTTGCTGAAATTATATTTCCTTTAAAAAAAACCACACACTTTAAGTGCAGTGCAGCAAAATCAGCTTTCATCTATTATACAAAATGGGAGAGATTGAGCTATTGATATATTGTGAAGATTTCCCACATTATGCATGTGGCAGGGCAAATATTTTGGAAAGAGGCGATACATTGGACTTGCCTTAAAAATAGTGACACATGATGAAGTGATCAATTGATAGATTCAGCAGCAGGGCTAATGGCTCAAACGCTTATTGATATATTTATTAAATGTGTTCGCCGCCCCTCTCACCACAAGATGACTCTAGGCGGCTTTAACCACGATAAAAATTAGAAAATACAAAAAACGCGCCTAATAAAAACCAAACACTACGAAAATACCAATTACAATTGATAGACGCCCGTGAGGTCGCCGGCCATTGATTTCTAATTGGTAGGCAGTCTTGGCCAAGGTGGAAGGTGCTGCTCTCCGGACATGTCCATACCAGCGGAGCAGGCCTTCTCTATAATTGGTGCCACACCAAAATGTTGTCCAATGATGTCATTTGTGATGTGGTCAAGAAGGGAGATGCCCGATATCCAACAGAGCCTTCGCATTTCCATGGCACGGAGAGAGCTTTTGGTCCCTGTTGTTGCTGCCCAGCATTCAGTGCCATACAGTGCAACCGGGCGGATGGTTGTCTTTTAAATCTTTTAAGATTTAAGACGGGTTGGCATTCGTCTGTCACATACCACACTGGTGAGTTCTCGCCAATGCATCCAGGCTGCATTCACCCTTGCTTGCACTTTGCCATTGATGTCGCCATTGCCTTGGAGGTGGGATCCCAGATACTGAAAAATGCCCACCTTCTTTTCGATTTTCTTCATTGATTTGAAGCTTTCCAAGGGGTGTTGACCGTCTCTTTAAGTATTATTCTATTGTTTGCAGGAATTTGGAGGGTTGGTCTTAAATCAAAAGCCCCTTTATTAAGGGATAAAGGGCAGATAAGTAAAATTATCTGCCACAATGTCCTGACTGTCAATGACTCCTTCAGCTTCAAGTTCAACCACAACAATACATGAGCAAACAATAGATACAAACTCAAGGTAAACAGCTCCAAACTCAATTGCAGAAAATACGACTTCAGCAACAGAGTGGTCAATGCCTGGAATGCACTATCTGACTCTGTGGTCTCTTCCCCCAAACCCCCAAAACTTTAACTTTAGACTGTCTACTGTCGACCTCACCCCATTCCTAAGAGGTTTGTAAGGGGCGTGCATACGCGCACCAGTGTGCCTAGCATCCAGGGGTGAAATCCAGCAGGTTCTAGAGAATTTCTAGTGGAAATTTTGAGTAGTTGGGAGAACCGGCAAATACCACCTCTGGCTGGCCCCCGAGTGGGGTGGGAATGGGGGTTTTGCAATATCCTACCCTTGCCACGCCCACCGAACCGGTAGGGAAAAATTTTGAATTTCACCCCTGCTACCATCCCTGGCCCAATATTCCTTTTTACTCTTACTCTTTTCATGTATTCAAATTATGTTTATATTTTTACTTGTTATCTTATATATGCTTGACAAAATAAATAAATGCTTTGGGAGGGTTGCTGCATGGAAGGCTGCTTTAAATATATTCTATCTATCTATCTATCTATCTATCTATCCATGCATCCATGCATCCATCCATCTTTATCATCTTTATCTATCTATCCCTCCCTCCCTCCCATCCATTCTATCTATCTACCTATCATCTATCATCCATCTATTGATCATCTATCTACCTCTATCATCTATTTATATGTCTGTCTATCTATCTATCTATCTATCTATCTATCTATCTATCTATCTATCTATCTATCTAATATTATATAGAAATATATATATTTCTATATATATTAATAGTTTCTATAATATATATTATATATAATATATTATATAATATAATATATAATATCTCCTGCAGCGCCTTTTCCCTGTTGGCAAAATCAGCCTTGGAGGCCTTTGGCTGGGGAAAGGGAGCACGTGGGGGGCGTGGCCAGGAAGTGACGTCAGCGCCGGAGCGCACGTGCGGCCCGTGTTGTGATGGCCTCATAAAAGCGCCGGCATGGCGACCCCTCCCCCTCATTGTGGGGAGGGGGAGGAGGAGGAGTGGGGTAGGCCAGTCAGGCGGTGGGCGGGGCGGAGGAGCCCCCTTTCCTTTTTTTCCCTCGGCGCTTCCTTAACGCATCGCCCCGGGATGTCGCCGAGGGGGCAGCAGCAGCAGCAGCAGCGGCGGCGGTTGCCATGGAAAGAGGAGGCGGCCTAAGCGCTTCCGGGGCGCCGCCCGCCTCCGACCCGGAAGCGCCTCCTCCCTGCAGGGTTGCCAGCGGGAAGATGGCGGCGGAGGAGCCTCAACAACAGCCGGAGCCCGTCGGAGGGGACACGGACGGTAAGGGAAACGGGGGGGTCTGCGTCGGGTGGGTGGGGGCGCGCGTCGGGGGTCGGGAACTGGGGCGAAGGCCCCTCCCGGCTGGGAGGCCGCGTTAGTCTTGAGGGGGGGAGAAGGAGGAACCCCCCCTTCCCCTCAGCAGGAGGTCTTCCCCCTCCTCCTCCCCCCCCCCGCCCGTTCAGCTCGGTCTCCTTGGCAACGGCGCGCTCGGCTAGGGAGGGGCTTCGGTCTCCTTGGAAACGGCCCACCCTTTCCCCCCCACCCCACCCCACCCCGTCCCCGCGCGCCTCAGCCCGTCGCCATGGAAACGCCCCGCCCGGGCACACCTGGCGAGGAAGGAAGGGGCTCCTATCTGCCCCCCCCATCGCCCTGCTGGGGATGATGGGCGCTGAGGAAGGCCGTGGTGGTGATGGAGGCGTCGCCTTCCCGGTTGCAGCCTGGTGGTGGTACTGATGTTGTTCCCTAGTTGGGTCAGGAGACGTCTGCAAGGAAGGAAACACCCCAAAAGCTCAGAGAGCCCCCAAGGCCACCCTAGTTTCCTTCCTCCTCCTCCTCCTCCTCCATTCCCTGATGGTGTTTCCTAGTCTGGTAATGAAACGTCTGCATGGAAAGAAGCGAGCTCTCAGAGCCCCAAAGACACACGCACACACCCCAGTAAACCCCTGAGGTATAAATATTCTCTTCCACCCACTTTATATACAAGTGGGTGAATAGAGAGAGCAAAGCCCCACTCCCACCCAGCACTGATGATGTTCCCTAGTTGGGTCATGAGACGTCTGCAAGGAAACCACCCAGCTCAGAGAGCACCAAGGCCACCGTAGTCTCCTTCCTCCTCCTCTTCCACTCCCTGATGGTGTTCCCTAGTCTGGTAATGAAATGTCTGCATGAAAACAAGCAAGCTCAAGAGAGCACCAAGGCCATCATAGTCTTCTTCCTCCTCCCCTTCCTCCTCCTCATGTTACCTAGCCTGGTAATGAAACGTCTGCATGAAAACAAGCAAGCTCAGAGAGCCCCAAGGATCCCTCAATCCAACCCTGAGCTACAAATAATCTCTTTTATCAGTACTCGTATTTATACATTTCAGAAAGGCTAACAGGTGATGTGATCATACATATTCATAGGAAAACAAGCCTGTTCAGAAGGAGTCCTCATTTCAACCCTGAGCTGCAAATATTCTCCTTTATAGGCCTAAACTTGGCTCAGGGGCGATGCATCTGGTTTTAAGTGGGTTCCCCCAGCTTGTCCCTTTCCTTATGGAATGAGTCTACAGAATAACAAGAGTTGTGGAAGGGACCTTGGAGGTCTTCTAGTCCAACCCCCTGCTCGAGCAGGAGACCTTATAATATACCATTTTGGACAAATGGCTGTCCAATCTCTTCTCGAAAACCTCCAGTGCATCTCCAGGAATCTGGGAACGTGTACAACTTGCTTGAAAATCTGCCTTTATCCGCCTTTACACTATTTGCTCAAATTGGCTCCATCTAACCTCGGTTTGTTCCTTTTGAGGCTGGGCAATTCTCCCTTGCTGTTGATCCCCAAATATTAGGGGGATAAAACTTAGCCCCATTTTTCGATTTTGCTCCCTTGAAATAACTTGCAAACTAAATGTTCCTTTTCTTTTTCTGATTCTAACCCTCCCTAAAACGTGTGGCGCTCATTTGCTGTCCGATATATTGCGTGAATCAGATTTACGTGGAAACTGCACTTGTTTTAACAGGTTCTGCGTTTGGGGCACCGCTTGATGATGTGATCTGCTTTTTAGATTTTGAATGTGTTTAAATGAATGAAAGGAGTGTGTTTCGTGGACTGTGTGTTTTGAGCTTAAGTCTCAGGGTTGAAAAACATGGCTGTGGGTTAATAACGGTCAGGTTTATTTCAGGTTCTAGGCACTCTGATTAAATCAGGATTTGTTTTATTTGCTCAGGTATAGCATGTTACCTGAATAGAGCCAGAGGATTAGCATGTTGTGTGAAAACGCCCTTTTTATCTTCCTCATCTGTTTTTTCTTCACATTCCTCACACTTCAAATTATATTTTTCCCTCCAGACTCTGGTTTTTGTTAAAGCATTTTTCAAAAATGTAATCTTTTCATTCAAAGTGTGTATAAGTGATCACTTTTGTCTCTAATTGTTGGGCTGCAAGCAACATAAGGTTACCTTATCAGACAATCTCTATGTTATAGATTGCAATTTGTGTAGAACAGGGGTCAGCAACCTGCGGCTCTGGAGCCGCATGTGGCTCTTTCACCCCTCTGCTGCGGCTCCCTGTCACTCAAAATATGCGTCACAACCTCCAATGTGCAACACCCGCCGGCACGCGCAATTTATTGAGCTTTTCAACCCCCGGTAGGCCAACCATGGATAAATCCAAGAAAAGAAAAGTTTCAGAAGAAAACAGAACATTTAATTCGACTATATTTGCTAGTTTTGTGGCCGCTCAAGAAATAGTCAGGCACGGGAAGGGTTTTTGTGGCTCCCGGTGTTTTCTTTTCTGTGGGAAACAGGTCCAAATGGCTCTTTTGAGTGTTTAAGGTTGCAGACCCTGGTGTAGAATAATAGGAGTAAGTTTGGGGGAGTGGAGTGGAACTGAACTTGTGTTTGTAACATTCTGGCCAAAATCTGGCAGGCTAGTCCATTTCTGTCTTTACTATAAATGCAGGCTTAAACTGAGCTTAAATTCCCCATGTTTTCAATATTTATAAAAAGCATTCTGTGGAAACCTTGAGTCAAAAATCAATAACTGTGCTAGGTGGAAAATTGGGACTTGAAATATAAGAGGAATAAATGGTAAAATAATACAAAATAATAGAGTTGGAATCTAGGGACCTAAAAAGTCTTCTAAGGCAGCCTCCTGCTGAAGCAGGAGACCCTATAACTATAATATATAGAGTAATGGATGGAATAAAAATAGGCAACAATATAATAGATCTGAATGACAATGATTTAAGTCTTGTGTGGAGTTGATGAATACATGTTAGCAAAGCAGGCGTTGATATAATTACAAATGAAAGTGTTGATATATAAACAGATGAATTGATGTCACTGATTAGGGACGCTGGGAAAACTTGTACAACATTCTGAATGATTGTGATCCAGGGAAAATTATTAAGCAAAACCGGGAAGAAATGAATAGGTTGGCTCTTCAATACATCTATGGATAAATGTATAAGAAATTTGAGAAATCTGAGAAAAGCGCTGATTGCGATGTGAACGTGTTTCCTTTGGTGTGCAGATCAGTGTTGCCTTATTGGCTGATTTTGCAGGAAACGTTAAGATTGTGAAACGGAAGAAGAAATGTGGAACTGAAAGTTAAGGTAACGAAGAGCCAAGGTAGTTAATGTCTGAAGGGAAAAACAGAGCGAACAATGGAACGTTCTACATAAGTGGCGAAAAGCCAGAAGAAATAAATGAATTTGGGTGCCTTGGACATTTTATGAAAGAGAAATAGAGAAATTTTCAGAGATTGTTTGCTGTCTAGAGTTAGTGGTGACTATACCAATTGAATGAATGAAAATGAATGAATGAATGATGCAAAAGCCGAGAGAGAAAATCAGTGGTTATTACTGTTTATTAAGAGGATTAATGCAGGATTAATCCCAACCATAGCAACTTTTAAGATGCGTGGACTTAAAAGACACGCTGGCTGGGGAATTCTGGGAGTTGAAGTCCGCACGTCTTAAAGTCACCAGGTTGGGAAACCCTGTCTTTAGTGTTTGTTGAAGGATGAAAAGGTATCGTGTGTGTATTTTTGCTGACTTCCTTTCCAGAAATCAGAGTTGATATATATCAGGAGAAACATCCAGAGCAAGTTGAATACAAGGGAGGCATTTAGAAAAACTTGCATTAAAATAAAAAAATATGTTGTGGTTGTGTGAATGTACTGCAAGGAGGGAGTGCCTGAGATGCCCAGAAGGAGAGAGCCGATAAAGCAATTTATGCAGTGCGGGGAAGACTGCAATATTTGGTAAGGGCAGAAGGGATGTTGCTAATTTAAGTTTGATCCTCTCTTTCCTTTATCTCAGACTTTCAATTCCTCTTCTTTACTACTACGTACAGGTTTTTCCTGTGCTTTGCATAAAGTTACTTAGCCCCAGAGTGTGATGAGTATGTATTTGATTAAAGTTTTATGTATCAGCTGCCTGGCCTGGCAGCTGCTGCCTGGTAATTTGCCAATTTAGTTGTTAAAAAGTAAAATCTGCTGTGAATTGGGCTCAAATCTGGATGACCTCATGTTGTTTTCTTGGCAATAGGATAGAAGTGGTCTGCCATTAGATTTTCTCTCTCTCTCTCTCTCTCTTTCTCTCTCTCATTTAAGGACTAATCTGAGCCCCGACAAGGTCAGACGGTCCCATCTGCATTGTGTTTTTAAGTGATCTAATCAATGGAAATTAAGTAATTTTCTGCAAATGTCCGTGTTAGGGGAACCTCTCTGCCTGCTCTTGAACTGGCTTTAATAGAAAGGAGCACAGGAACTCCGTGTTACGTGGCCGGCCGGCTGTTTTCGTTCCAGTTTGTCTGGAACGAATCTGATTTCCTCCAGAATGAATTATGAGAAAGTTGGAGCTAATCATCTGGAAGGCTCTGTTGATAAATAAAAATTACAGGCAGTCCTCCACTTGTGACCACAATGGAGCCCAACATTTCTGTTGTCGAGCGAGACGTTTGGGAAGCGAGTTTTGCTCCATTTTACGGCCTTTCTTGCCTCCGTTGTTAAGTGAGTGACTGCAGTTGATAGTTAGTAACCGGCTGTTAAGTGAATCTGGCTTCCCCGTTGAATTGGCCTGTCAGAAGGTTGCAAAAGGAGAACACATTTCCCCGGGACGCTGCAACCGTCATAAATAGGAGACAGTTGTTAAGCAGCTGAATTTTGATCACCTGACTCTGCAAAGATGGTAACTGTGGAAAAAAAACGGTCATAAGCCTCTTTTTTTTTTCAGTGCCTTTGTAACTTTGAACGGACACTAAACAAATTGTTGCAAGTCAAGGACTGCCTGTATTTTTGCTTTCTAATCGGTTCCGTCGATTAGCAGTGGAACCGGACAGACGAGAAGCAAAACGTCTTCAAGAAAAAAAACCCTTTTGCCTTTTGAAAAAAAGGGGAGATATTTTCATTCACTTATTTATTCCCCCCCCCCCCATTTTCTCTGTCCTACTTTGCTCAGGAATAGCTAGCGCCTCCCCCTTCTTAACTGAGGCCTTGCACGTTCCTCCTGTCCTTGGAGAATTATTATAATTATTATTATTTTTAAAAAGAAGCCTCTTTAACTGATGAATCTGGATCGAGCGTCCTCGGGCCCAAGGTTTTGGTGGCAAGGCCACCCGGCTGTGAACCTGCAGTTCAGTCCGTCTCACAGGAGGGGAAAAAGAGATGCAGTCGTGTCTCATCTGCTTCACTGCAGTAGCATCCCAGCACTCGCAACACGGAATGGCCCCAGATCAGGTTTCATGGTTTTCTGCAGCCTTGGCAGCTGCTGCGGGCGTGTAAACGGTGCCAGGGGGGGGGGAAAGCCTTAAGAACAGTTGCAAAGCCAGATCCTCCAGCAAGCAGGTTGGGAGTGGCAGGCTTTGGGCTTCGAGGGCAGCGGAGTCCGGGGTTCCCGATGGAGCCCACCCTGATGCCAGGCCCCGAAAGGGGGGCCGCGAGGAGGGCTTTTTACCCGAGGCAGTGCCTCCTCTTTGCCACTTGCGCATCGCTAGGAGCCCAGTGTCGCGGAGGGGGCTGCAGCCTCAGGAGCTGTAGGAAAGGTGGGGTGGATATTTTGCATATAATTGCTTTTTTTTTTTTTTAAATCTCTTCGAGTTTGGGGGAAGCCAGATTCGGCCTGGAAAGCTGATCTGTGTTCTTTGAAATAATGGCCTATTAAAAAAATTGTTAATTTTTGGAAGATGTAATAGTGCCTCGGATGTAAAGCCTGAGACGAAAATGAAAGTCCAGCATCCCGTTTTTACACAATTCCCATTAAGGGAGCGTTTTGATTTCTTCTTTTGCAAAATCAATCAATCAATCAATAATATATTGCCTTTTGACATTTTTGCTGTGAGTTTCTTAATTTTTTTCTTAATTTTTTTTTTTGGACAACTCAATTTTAGCTCAGGCAGACCTGTTAAACCCCCTGGCCTCGCTTGCCTCTTGGATATTGGCATGGCAAGCCAGCAACACATCTGGAAAGGGCCAAGATTTAGAGAGAGCTTCTGGAACGACATCTGTTTATTTTCTCTCTCTCCCCCTCTTAACCTCAGCGCAGGGGGGAGGATGGTAAATCATCAGAATCATCCGGAATTTGTTTCTCAAGACGTTTTCGTTCTCTTCAATTTCAGGAGTGAATTGCTTGGCCTACGATGAAGCCATAATGGCCCAACAGGACCGCATTCAGCAGGAGGTGAGCTACTGTGTCTTCGGCTTCAGAGCCCTGGGGGGGACATCCCACCACCCCCAAAAAAATTATACGTTATTTGTAGACATGCTTCAAGCTAAAGTTGAGAGACTCCTCCGCCTTGTGTTCCTTGAACCTCTCTTGAGGTCCTGCACAATTTCCTAAAATTATCCCCACCGTCACCCTGAACCACTCAAGGGATACAGGTAGTCCTTGACTTAGGACCAATCACTCAGCAACGGTTTCAAAGTTGCAACAGACCCAGAAGAGCCTTGGTAGTACAGTGGTCTAAAGCACCCTGTTATTAAGACCAGCTGCCTGCAATTACTGCAGGTTCGAATCTCTCCAAGGCTCAAGGTTGACTCAGCCTTCCATCCTTTCTAAGGTAGGTGAAAT